>JAMKCH010025176.1:0-19586 GCA_023653785.1 Ophioderma brevispina | reverse complement strand
CAGTATCCCTAGCTTGCATTGTAATCCCCAGCTCTGGGGTTATTATATCAAATACAGAGCTGTTTCCTCCAGAGCTGCATTGCACTTCCACTTGTCCCGCATTTTAATCGCTATTTATGTAAGGCAGCACAATAGTAGCAGTCTGAGGTCCACATTGAAGATCTCAATTGAATTTGATTGTCAGTTTAATGTGTGTTGCATTGTCTGACACTACTTGAATGGCTCTCTGCTGATGCTTTGTACCATTGTTTATATTCAACTGCTGAATCGCCTTTACGCGGCTGGCCGACAATTAGTCCCACCTTTAAAGGTGCTTGTTCCGAATTTGGTTTATCGTTTTTCTCTATTTGATATGAAGACCTGACACTTGTGCACGCTGGACCATCAAGTACAGTGGGAAACAACTTGCGGTTTTGAATGCTAAAGGCGCGTCATGCGTAGTGCACGCCTATCACTACTCTCGCTAACCAAAACCTTTAACCCGTGCCTCCGAGCTTTTGTTTGAAACTGGTGTCAAATTGTTCGCCTTGCCTTATTTTACAATGTTTTGGCATTTGCTTTCGTAATTAGTGGGCAAAACGTAAGGGTCACAAAATTTGACCTCAAATTGTATACAGAGCTGTCACCCCCTCAACCCCAAGAATTAAAATGCCTTTCCTGCTTCAATATGACCAGAGCAATAATTTGACCCAGTTTCAACAAAATCCGTGTAACTAAATGTCCGAACCAATACAAACTATACCTTTTTTTAATCCTTATGAGACAAATACATTGGTGTACATTTAAACACAATTTGGAACTTTGATTTTCAAATTTACCCCTGTACTAAATTTTTAAACCCTTATTTTTAAAAAGTTCCCCACATTTCCCAGAGGTTGGACCCAAATTTCTGATTCAGCACCCTTCAAATGATAGAAAAGCATCTTCAAATCTTCTGCCCCAAACTTCTAGAAGTGGGATCTCGTCAAGTTTGGAAAAGTCGGTACGAATTGTCAGCCGAATGCTATTCGCATGTTGAGTAAGCACATCAAACATTCATCAGAGCCTTAGAGTTTAGTTCTGTACTTAAATCACTGCGTATGCCTTTCGATGGTAAAGGATTCAAAGGTACTCTCACAAAGTTTTCACATTAGCAATCACAATGGGTGCAAACTGTAAAACATGACGTCACGTTAACATGGACGCCCTCTTCATTTCCCTTTTCTATTGTCTTTCTTCTAATTAGCTAAGTAATTTGATGCATAATGACACTACTGTTGAGAATCGTTCAATCTGATGTGTCACATAAGTAAACCAAATCGGTCATGATTTTTTGCAGAGAGAAGAAAGTATACAATTGTTCGTACGTCATGAATGTTTTAGCTTACTTAAGGCTGGTACAAGTTCCCAAATGGAAATTGGCATTTTTTTTTCAAGTTAATATATGATCCTACTTCGCATCTATACACTTAATTAGATGTAAAAGTTATTACTCCGAAATGTAATTAGACATACTCAATAACAATACTGCTGTTGTTTCATGCATAAGTACACAAAATCATCTTTAGATTTTTCAGGTTTTACCATGGAGCATTTTTATCCGTAACTATTTAAAGTGTAAATGATTTGTAGCTTCGACCGATTTTTGTCATAGAAGCACGTGTACATGTTTAATAAATTATCAATATTTTATACCTTTTCCAATTAACTGATAAAACAAAATTAACTCTAACAATGTCAGCGTGATATGACTTTGTTGCACTCACAACATTTTCATTTATTCTAAATATACTTAACGGCTCACAAAATAGGATACACCTACAAAATCTGATTTTTATTCCTATGAATCGTTGCTGTTCTGACACATATTGACACATGAGAGGATTTGACAAATTGGTTAAGTTTAATTTCTTACTCTATGAACCATGCATTCTCTCTTTCTTCGCACATGTAAATGAGCCATTGCAATTTGTTAAAATGAAAATATTAAATCATTTTTCATCAGTGTAATTTCATCGAAAATATGGTTAATTCTAGCTGTGTTCAGACATACTGACACATCTAGTACATTATGTGTCAGTATTTCTGAACAGAAACAACTCATTTTGAGCTCAACACTTCGGTTTTTATATGATATCATTACATGTGACGAAAGTATTGTGAATTTTAGTAAAGCTGATGTTCAGTAATACGACACCCAACTTTGACCGTTGAAAGTATAATCAATACGTACAGCAAAATAGTATGCAAATGATGTCTAGTATTAGGTAATCTTCCAATTGTGATTATAAATGAAAAACACTCAATAGCTTTTTTTTATAAAAATACGTATTGCCAAAAATTTAACACTAATTTTCTCAAAACAGCTTTTTTCCCTCATGTGTCGGTATATCAGAACAGCGACGGAATGCAAACTAACAATGCTCACTAAGAATGGTATACAGAGCAGCAGTAGAAAATTAGCATTAAGATTTGAAGGCGGACGGCTTGATCAAGATTACGCAATTTTGGTTCGAAAATAGATACATGGCACCAAGAAAAAAAAATCACACGACAGAAACTGTTTTTCTGTCCTTCAGTCACCAGTCAATGCAAAGAAAATGCAATAAAAAATGGTCAACTGTAATAATACGGCACTTAAGAAATGTCAAGGTGATGTTTTCATTGCACTGTAAAAAGTGTTAGCTAGTGTTATCAATCTATCTGGATCGACTTACGCGATCCATCAAGTGATTTCCCGTAAATATACACTCATTTTTACGAAGTAAAGGGAATTGCAAGAAGTGTGTGGTATGGTTTGAAGTATGGATCCTTCCCAGGGGATAAGAATCAAGAGGTCTCTGGATACCATGATTCATGCAGTTATGAGCCCGTGCCTTGTAATGACGTCAGAACGGATTGTATCTCTAAGTTAATGGCATTTGAAATGTTTGGTTTTTTTCTGGTTCTCATAATGACTGAAAATAGGAGGACCCACACCCGTGCCCGCCCCCTCCTTCAGATTTTTAACTTACTTGATAATAATCTCACATTCGTTTCCTCTGGACCATGGGCAGAATACTATATAATCTGTAAGCACCATACTCTGGAAGACCAAACGCATTTACTTAGTAGATTTTTGTCGTCGTTACTGTTTGGTTTTCTACCTGACTATACCCTCTATAAACATTCGCATAGATAGGGTTCTTGAAAAAATAACCAGCTTGAAATGATATATTAAATGTTTGAAGAGCTATTTCTTTGTTTCCATAAAAATCTTTTACCAATACATGAGACCTTTGGTAGAATATCTAGAATATCTTGTAAAAAAAAATAGAAAATTTAACTCATGAAACCCTTTTCAGAACCTTTGTGTGATAAAGCTTTTGAAACCGGACAAATGGGTACAAAGGTTGTTTTTTGTTTTTGTTTGTGTGTGTTTGTGTTTGATTTTTAAGTGTAAGTCGGAACTAATGAAACTGCGCAATAATACGCACGTCGCAAAATTACAAAACACTTCGTTTGTGTTTTAGAAAAGAAGTTGACGGCCTTCTGTCCACGTCATTTGGGACAACGTAGAAGTCACAACTAACTCTGATCACGCATCACGTTCGATTAGAAAACGACCTTGTGCCAAGACTTATTTTGTTTTTGTTTTTCACCAGAACCTCTATTACTCTACTGTCAGAATTGTTCGCTATTTCAATTTATTCTGTTTAAAAAAGAATAAACAAACCGAAGAAATAATAATTATACGTATACCGAGTTTGGTATGTAATGTTTTCCCACAGAGATTATTGCTGAGGTCTTGGCTATCAGATATGAGCAAAACTACTCTTGCACTAAATCATTGGAAAAAGGGGTAATAGTAAATACTGATTCCTAGTCCTAAATATTGAGTCTTTTGGTTCTGCGGAAAGTTGTTACGTTAAAGCTTGCCAACAACTTTTCTTTCATAGCTTTTGTTTGTCATTCATCCGTTTCGAATAAAATGATGAAACATACAAAGTTAATTGAACACACACAATATAAGCTCAAGATTTATCATGTTTATTAATTTGTGAACGAGGACAGATATTTTGTGCTTTAGGTCATGAACAAATTACTCAATCTGAATCGAGGAGGTGAAAACACCTGACATCTTTTTAACTCTGGCAATAAACAATGACCCTGCAATCCCAGATGAAAATGGATCTTAAGTGTTTTCTCCTCCGCATACCTGGCCGATTGTTGGAAATGGTCACTACTCATTTTTTGGGAAAAATCATTTTCAAGAAATTATCAACTTTTATTTGGAGAACAAGACGGTCATGTGGTGTTAATAATTGCTAAACCATTTACCCCACCCACATCAGGGTTTTGTCTTCCCCCAGAGGTGTATTGAGACATCCCACAATGCACCAGTTTTGGAAAATTTCACCTAAATAGGGTCATGTGATCCCACCAATATCCTATTCTTAACACATAAAAACCCTCACTTTTACACTCATTTTTTACCCCAAAGTGTTAGTACTTAGGGAATTTTTAGCATGATCATGAAATGTTTTATGGTCCTCTAGCTCCTGTACACTTTTTATCCCTAAGTACTGACATGAGTTTCGTAGAGTACAGTATAGGCAAATTGCAATGCATTATGGGATTGGTTCAAAACACCCTCTGGTCTTCCCCTTTGATGGGACTAGGAAATATATTATGCAGTTGGTTATTCGCCTCACAGTCTAAAAAGCATAGTGAAAAGTAGGAAATGTACTTTGAGAAAGGTGTTAACATTATGATGAATATAAGTTGTTTAGATTTTGATTATTTTTGTTACTAATCCTGCGTTTTTATTGACACCCGCTGTAATAGTGTTTCATTGAGCATTTGCTTGGTGATCTTGTACAGTTTTTATATTTACTGTTATTCTATACTCCAAATACACACGAAAGCGTCCGAGTGAAACTAATCGGAGAGGGGGTTAATAGAAATTTCATTAGAAGTCAAAGGTCATTGCCACGGTAAAGATTTGATCAAACTCATAACAGCTCCAATATTTCACAAATATATTTGTATCTTGCCAGCAAACTACCTTTTAATACACGTTTCAAAACTGTAACAGTAATTAATGTGTTTACTTGTACTATACACTGTAAAAACAGTGCTTAGAAATTAAACACTTTTCTAAACACTATTTTGCACCACTTTGTAACATTTTTATTTTTGTTAATATCTAAATTCTAAACACCTTATATCTAACCATGTTTAAAATCTAAACATGTTTATAAATTTGACGCAAAGTGTTTAGGTATTAAACATGTCAAATCTCTAAACACTAATTTGCACCACGTTTCTAAACATTGTTTTTGCAGTGTAGACAAGGCACCGCGACTCTCGAGAAACCCCAACTAAGGTACAAATTTGGTATCTTAAAAGCTTGTCACGACCAAAGATGGAGACCAAGGAGAGCGATGGCTGTGGTATAAGTTGTATTCCCGTTTTTGTGAAAGTTCTATTTGCCCGTGAATCGTAACTTAAAAAGTTAACAACATTAAGGATGGCTTCAAAACCTAGCCGAACCGGCGGTTCTTGACGGTTGAACCGCGTTTCATCAGGCCTCTGACTGTGACAGTCTGCTGATTCCCGTAAGTAATTTTCTCGTTCGTTCATTACGCTCTGTTTGGAGCTTACACAGTTGCGAATCATTGCAAAACTTCAACAAAACAGGGAAATGACAAACCCCAGCATGTAGCGGGCACCCCAGTCTAGAGCTCGGAAGTTCCAATCATGTGTACTCTAATTGTTCCAATTTATTTATTTCCAATGATGGCGCCCAGGGGTGTCACCACTTTGCTGAGTCACTGTCACTTCCCTATCTTGTTTATTCCAGAGTTTCATTGTTTACAACAAAAGAAACCAGCTCTAACCTGAAAGAACCGAGCGGAATTAGTAACCGATGGTTGAGTTTTGAAGCCACGCCTTAGGCCATCTTACCATACTTCCAGTCGCAGCGAGCGATTTCTGCGCGTGAGCCTGCGTAACACTTGATCTTGGGTCAGAATCCGGTACTGCGCACGCCAATCGCTCGCTGCGACTGGAAGTATGTCATGGGACGAAACCCTGTATTATGTCAGTAATTTCAACCAATTGCATGCAGGCAAAGAAGCCAGTCAACTTACTCCTATATAAGGTGTCTTTTACAGATAGGCCTTCTCCTACTTCTTTTTCTACCTATATTTCACATATTTGTGTCAATTTTTCTCCAATGGAAGACACTTGGAGGAGAATGTGACTACTTGTCGGATGATATATCAGAAACTGTTCCCATGAGTATTTTAATAGGGGCTAGCACCACCAGCCAACATAAATGTTACCACTTCACGCGGAGATGCAAAGCATATTATTGATTAGATTTAATTAGTTTCTTTTGGGCGAATTGGACGCATACCTTACCAATAAACCTCGTAAGGTAGGCGCCTAAAACAGTCTTAAAATGAAACTAATTCTATCAGTGTTGTCTCCCAGCTAGTTTGCTTATATGTTCCGATTTTTGTGGTCAAAACCACAGCGACGGTTTTAACCGACGGTTTAAAATTTCGTGTCCGCGGCCAAGTCGCCATATCATAAGTATGGACGACATAATTAGGCTTGTATATACATCTCATTCGCAAATTGCCTGACCAGCCCACGTAATCGGCTAACTTTCTTGATGAGTGCATAAAAAATAAACAGGAACATAAAGATTTCATCCAACCTAAACATTGTATTTTCTTGAAAGTTCTATTAAACAGGGTGAGTAAAAAAAAACTTGACCCTGATTGTGTCCGCCATTTTAAATTTTACAGTAATATATCTATAGTAGATTCCAATTGATGGTAGAGTTATGGGCGGAGTTTGGACTTCGTCCATTACTCAAAATAGGGGACAGAAATATCCAGAAAATCTTGGATTTCTTCCTCGCAATACAAAAGAGATCGGATTGAAAGAAACTGGCCAACTACAAATAAAGTTACGTTGTTCGTCCAGTCAATACTTTGTATTTTATCCTATGTGATGCATAGTGTGTCTACCCCAGAATTGGGTTTAAACATTGCCTACAACAACATATCATAAATTTTAGAAGGCTTCAGTCACCTGTGTGTAACAATGCAGAACTTTTATCTTTAGTATTCATAAAATCAGCTTTCACCTGCTTTCACTGAAACTATTCCTGGATTTAGTTTGAGCTTTCTTTGAACATTCTAGGTTTATGCTTTGACTATTGATTGTGACTGTGAATAGCCCAACCGCTCAGTTTTGGCTATCATGGCTATAGCGCACATCATACCACAAATACACGGACTAAAGTTTTTATATACTAATCCCCTCAATTCATACCTCCATCTACAAAAAAGTAGAGGCTATTCCCAAAGAGGTTCTATATAGATAGAGAGGCAAAACGTTACGTCATCTTTAGAAATTCTTCGTCTCGCATGTTTTGCCGACCACAAAGAAAACATAGAGTACCAACAATAGAAAGCAATGGCTGCCTCCGCTTCTTCCACATACTGTGGGTGCCGCTTTGCATATACACTAATCGGTAGTGATACACATTGATGTATGTGTCAGAGGTGGCCAGGTGTAATAATAGTGCACCTGGATCATTGTGCTCAGATACTCACTCGCTTAGGTGCTTAGGCGCGCCTAGGTGAAAAGATGTATTCATTGAGGCGGTTTATTTAAATCAAGGCGACTGACGTGTCATTTCATTCGTTGTGTGGCCATGGGTAGGACAAAATTTAACCACCCAATAGCACCCAACATCCAACAACTGATATTTTGCGCCGGATTGTTTTACATTATGTGTGTATATACAAGCACCCAAACTAATAATTATTCCGTGCAATATTCAAAATGTCAGCGCCCAGCACGGACGACTGGTTTTGAATGGGCTTCACCCCCTTGGCTATTCCACTATCAACTGGAATCCAGTATAACATATGTGGTATCATCTGAAAGCTTAGTTCATTATCTTTAATTTGCTGCAACGATCATTCACATCGGTTAGGTATAGATCGAGCTACAGTCGTTTGAATAAAGTAGCCTATTTTGTGCTCTGTCCACGGATTCCCATTACAATGACGCGGTGTTCAGCGATATAATGTCCAGAAAAAAATCGGGCTGTTCATTGACTGCCGAATAAATGTGACGCTAGTTAACCCCACCAACTTTAGTCAGTTTACCATCGATGCCTTCTCATAACAATCATTTTGAAAAATAAATTAACTTGATACATGTATCAGTTTCTGGAGGAGTTGAATGAATCCTACCATATGAAGGAACAGACACGGTGACAACCTTTTGAGGTTTAAAGTATTGTCTATATTTTTAGACCAAAATATGCCGTATCTTGAAAAGAGTGTTTCAAGTGTTTCAACTTTCTATTATCACTGACTTTTACACCTTTATGATACCACTTTATTTGTCATAACATGGACATACCCTTATCATCATTTTGGGTAATCATTTGGCCGCCGTGCATTCAAATGGGAATCCGTGGATAGGGGCAAAAGCTGACTACTTGATTCAAAAGACTGTAGCACGGCCTATACTTATTCGATTGGAATTATCTTTGAAGCAAATTAAAGATAATGAAATAGCTTTTCGATGATACCGCATATGTTATTTTAAAAATTCAAAATGACACAACCAGGGTCAAGATTTTTGACTCACTCTGTAGCCCATGGCTTGACAGAGAAAAAATATGACAATTGCACGAGTCATTCAAACATTATGACGTAAACATGTGTTTATACAAATCAGTCCGCCGCATGACATTCTGAATGTTTTGCTGTTAATGGTCAATATGTCGCAGATATCACAGACATGTCTACAAACAATATGGACCGTAATTGGCTTCAATGTGCAGCAACAGTTCGAATTTGTAAAAAAAATCGACATCACGAAAATTGTGAAAATTATGCAAATGAGACATTGATATGTTCAAAGAAATTTCAAGGCGCCATACGCATGCGTAGATGTGACGTAATTTGCTCAACAGCAATGAATTGTGGTGAATGGCAGAGATATTCACCGTGAATAGCCTCTGAAAAATATTTTAGGTTACTAAATGTATAGTACACTTTAGTAAAAATCTGAACGATATTTGACTGTTTAATTCATAATTTGGCTGCAAAATGATTGAAATTATTTAATTTTTGATCTCAAACACAGGGTTCGGTCTGCCGTTTTGTTCGTTTTGAACTCGCTTAATTTCTGATGGCTAATCTTGTCTTGTGGTTTCAAATTGCACTTTTTGAACTCATATCTTCTGGCAAGGCCAGATTTTAAAGACACTATCAGTGATACACCCGAGAAAGACAAAATATGTGAAATTTGAATTAATAGCTTGAAAGTAAAGTACAAGTCTGTATGTATAATGTATAATCCTCATAAGCTATTTTTCCCAACTCAAAAATTGATGAAAAAGGAAAAAAACAGTCGTATTCAAAGATGTGAATTTAAATTCAATTGCTTGTAGTAAGTGTCCGACCGTACGGACAGTCTTTATTAGGCTGTTCTTAGTCTTATACACTTGTAGGGTATTGTAGGATACCTATAGTAGTTACAGACATGCACAAATCTCATTGTTGATGATTTTTCGATTTTCTGATTTAGTAAATCACTGATAGTGCCTATAACTGGATTTTTGGCATGAAGCACGAAGCTTAATCTTGATCGGGTAATCAAGGTCAATACACGTTATTTGTTGAAAAACACGGACATATCACGGCCCAGGGTTAGGTAGTAAACCGATCAAGATTCAACTTCATGCACAATCATTATTCTTGAAGTTTCCCAGTAGACCATCGGCGGTACTTATGTCCATGCTTCAGGAGTTCTTGCACTTTTTGGCTGCATCTGCATGGGCGCCGACTGGACTTCGTTCTCGAAGACGAATCCGGCAGGTGAGGTCGGATGCAGTCGTCTTTCAAGACGGGTGAGAACTCGCTGAAAAGCAATTGGCATGTTTACCTGCGGTCTTCTTTGCTTTACTAAGTAGTAAGCGTCTTTGAGTTTCATTTGGTCTTGACATTGCATTAGGTACTGAATTACAAGAGTGGGTGCTAGTGTAGTGCCGTGAAGGCAGTACACCAAGATATTTCTCTGCGATTTGAAGGCACCTTGGATGAAATTGTTGACTTCGTCGAAATAATGAACGATATCCTCTTGTATGCTATCATCCACATAGATATTAAGTCGTATTCGCGTGTGCTTCATTGGTGAAGCGCACACACAGGGGCAATCTTTCAGTTTGATTGATTTCATTACCTCTTGAGGAGTCAAATTGATCAACTCTACTACACATTCCACATTAAGGCGACAGAGAAGCGGTTCTCTGTTAGCCGCTTCCAAATCTCCTATAAACAAAAAGTCTAACACTTCGGCAATGTTGCGATCGCTGTAAGGAACGTGCGGTCCCAGCTCATCGATTTTAATTTCTGGAATGACTTTAGATATATCCAATTCTGTCGACTCGTCGCAAGATATTGTTTCATTCTCTGCAGAGGATCTGAATGAAGATGCGGATGATGACGCATTTCGCGCAAGAGAACGTCTCACTTCCCGATGTGGAGATCCACGTGACGAGCTGGTCTGATAATCGGTTTCGTGGAATAGTTCCCTGCGAGTGCCAGACGTTGACTATCATCACTGAAGATATAGTCCCACTTGAAGCTTACGGTGGAACTCCTCAATATCCACTTTTTCTCGCCGCGCACAAGATCAATTTTGGGCAAGCAACATCGTCCTTCCCCGAAGGACTGATGGGTCTTGGTATTTCATGGTAGCCGGGACGACGGTGCCGGGAATGGTCGGTGCGCATGGTTGTTTCCGCTGAGAAGGTCGAAAAGATTGGTGGCTGACCGACTTCTCATAGGTTGCAAGGAATCCGCTGTTGTTATTGTACGATGCCATTCTTACCATCAGATTCTCTGTTTGGAAAAAAAAATAGATTTTTTTTAAAATAAGAAGAAGTGAAGCATGGATACTGCATTGAGAAGAGGACAGAACAAGAAAAGAAGAAAAAGATAATTATATAAACAAATTGAGAGCCCCCCAAATTAAAGGATATCACGTGGTAAGTAAATGATTCAAAGGTGCACGAGAGAATTTTTGGGCACCCAAAATTTGTTTCCCTAATAGAAATTTCATATAGACTAGCCCTAAATAGATTTCTTACCTTGTAAGTTGTACCGAAATGCTTGTAAAAGAGAACAAAAAGGTGATTCTGATTTGCTGCCTTATTTTCATATCAACATAGGCTGAATTTCGTATTTCTACTATAAAAAATAGAAATGGTCAATTTTCTGCACCAACATAAAATTTCTTAGCTTAATAATCCTTTCAGGCGTGTTATTTTTGATAGAAAGCTTTAACATCAGGGCAAATCGGTACTTTCGATTCTTTTAAATGACAGACCTGATATTTTAACAAGCTCGTTGTATACCTTACGTGATTTGATTAAGCTCCTAAGGATAGCTTTTAGTTTCTTCTTTCTATTTCTCTACTCTACTTGAATGACTTTAAAGGCTGATTCAGATAATTCGAAGTATAATTTTTAAAAAATTCTCAAATTGAAAGAAAAAAACGCGGTGTTCACCCGGTGGGGGGGTGGGCACAAAACACATCTCAATCACTTCTATAAGGAGGATGTTCACACCATAAAAATATTCATAAGTAACCCAGTCATTATTAACGTGGTCAAGATCCAATCACTACCTGTAAGTGTTTCTTTTTGTGGAAGTCTCGGTCTCGATTCTTATCATTTTTAAAATAGAAACGTAAAAATATGGTGCCTTCTTTTGATGGATGGACCACTTACTGTAACACTACTGTCTATTCCAATATTTTATGTCGCCTGCAAGGAATGTTCAAGAAGACAAGCTAATCAAATTTCTGTACGTCCGTGTGATTTGATGTTAATGCGGGTGCAGATGCATAAGAGGACTAGTGCCTAATTTCAACATCTTCACGAAAGTATTCAGGATCGCGTGCTTCTTGCGTGGACAAGGCATTAGGTCTTTATGCATCTGCACCTTGCATAAATAGGAAATCTAGGTCGTTACCGTATGTATGTTTGGTGGTCGGTTTACCTTTTCAAATTACTCGTGCATCGGTGAACACCATAACTCCAATTGCCACCATTATCATGTTGTGGAGGTGAGTCAAGTCGCTGTGAAAATATCGGATTGACAAAACAGCGATAATGATATTACAATTGGATGATTTCGACCAATAGTAAATGGTCTCGCTATGAGTTTTAAAATATTGGCTCGAGCGTCTCGCCCAATATTTTTGCAAAATAATAGCTCGACCAATTAATTTGGGCTTAATCGATCCAATTTTATATCAAACTCGGGTCTAGATCAACCATAGACCACCTGCATGTCATGGCAAAAGGTCAAAGGTCATTTGAGGTCAAACGTGTTGCATAAAGTGAAGCCAAGGTGGTCCGAAGAGAAACACCCGGGGTTCGAGAAACCATATTGTCAAGTAGTTGAGCTTAAGGATGCAGTATTTTGTTTATTAGTCGTGTGCATATATCATAGCCGAGTAAGAACTTTGCAAGATTTCTGACCGCGTTGTTTAAAAGGACATTGGCACATTTGAAAAAATAGTGCGCCCTCAAGATTTTTCAAAATCTATATTTTGCCATGGTTGTAAGGCTTTTATATACAAAAGCCATCATCGAAAATGATTAAGACCAAATTCAGCTTCCTTATGGGTATACAGACGATTTTATATTAGCGTCGCCGGCGACGTTAAATTCAGCAGACGACGAAAAGGCGTTTAACACAAGAACACGACGCCGTATGAATGTTTCCCACGCAATGACATGTTGATGGTCATAAACTTTGTGGTTTTAATATCAGTGAGTACGAGTCAAAAAATATTAATGTTAATAACCACTTTGTTGATTAAAGTTATGGCAAACTTAAAAGTTGACCTACAAATTACCTGGATGTCTCTATCCTCATATCAATGTTCCCTATCGTTTGGGGTATGGTATTTTTATGTGTAAAGTATATCTTGTTCTTCAATGCCTAGACTATCATTTGAGGAGCAAATTGAATGAAATTTCTATTTGTTGAAAATGTGCCAGTGCCGCTTTAATATCGGTGAGGAAAAAAGAGAACAAATGAGCATCGGAATGAGAAAATCTGTGAAAATTTAGTGAACACAATCAGTTATGTCATTTGGACAAACCGGCGATTTTTGTTTGCATATTCGCACAGTGATATTTAGAATGAGAGATTCACAAGAAAAACAATGAAAATTAACATAAACATTGAGTGTCCCAGAATTTTTTACGATGATAGACAATTGCCTACCGCCATGAAAATATAACTGGAAAAATTTTATAATAGCCGTGAACTTTTATTTTTTCCAGAACACGAACAGGTTTTTGATTTCTGTATAAGAATAATATACTTAGAATAATATTCAACCCTATTTTTACGGACTGGTACTTAGAATCCCCCACCTTGTATGGTTTCCCTATGAAAAGACCACTCTAGAAACAGTTATGAGAGACCAATGCATGGACCGTTGCTAAACGGAAAGGCTCAATTAAATACTGATTTAAAAATTGGAATGTTTTACCAACGATAAGTCCCAAGCGTTTCTGCCATGCAAATGATAAACAACAAGCCAAGAATAAACGAAGCGGTTTAGTATGACAACAGGCGACTGAGGAGTTGCTATGGTAACCAAAATTTGCAATCTTTGTAAAAGTGAACGTCGTGCATTGGAAAGCGATCTTTGCGTATTCAGTAAATAGCAAATTTTATGTGCTGACCCTGACCGGCCCACAATACGTGCAACATATTTATTTGAATTTTCCTGCTATTAGAAAATCTATCAAATCAAAACAGCAATAAATTATGCATCATATGTGAAAATCTGAGGTGCATTTGTGTACGTGTACGATTTTTACGTGCATGCTTCTCGTTTGAATATTATATAATCTTTTTAAAATAGCTTAAAACATATTTGTAATCTTCAGTAAATTTATTGATTTGATGTATCGATACATATAGTTGGTGTTACTTTTTTTCTCCGATTGTTCCATTGTAGTAAGCAGGGCACAGATACAAAATGATCAAAGATTTATACGTATAATAACTATACAATATAAAATATGGATTCTATAATATCTAAAACATTCGAATAATTGTCAGTACTATTGTCTTCTGCTTGTATAGCGAGTTATCGATAAAGCGAGAAGCGAAACAGATGAAACATTTGAACGGTCGTTATGTAACCGAACGCATTTTACTGCGTGTTGTTTTGTTTTAACCTGAAAGCGGAAGGAAGAATCTGATAAAATCTTGTCACCTTAAAGGTGCAGCGAGAGATTTCAAATAACAGGTGTCTAGTACAAAATGTGAAAATTCTGATTTTTGCACTGGTGTAATCCTTTCTATCAAAAATATCCCCATCTTTGGTACCAAAATTGTGAAATTTTAATTTCCTTAATGTTTTCTTTTGAAATATAAGCATAAACAAATCACCTTTTCAAGTTATTTCTGTAGCCAAATAAAAGGTCGGGATCTTGAGTGTCTAATCTATATGAAATCACTACATATCACAGAAACATGGATGACTTGAAATCTCTCGTTGTACCTTTAATTTATTTCTCAAACTGAGTGAGGGGCTTACTAGATTTTCGACAACTCAGAAATTGCCATCAAACATACTATTATGCAAACTCTTTGATCAGTAACTCTTCTATTATGCAAAGTCTTTGAGCAGTGGCTCTTGAAATTGTTCTCCAGACGACGAGTCGCCTGAAGAGCCATATTTGCAAGAGCCAATGACTCAATACTAGATCTATCACATAGCAGCTATTGCACTAACGACCTTCTTGCATTCATTCATACGATGAAACACACATGACAAGAGGAGATACAGTGTTCATCCCACAATGCAATTCTCCCAATACAATTCCTGCACTGCAGGATGGTTGTCACATTAAATTATAATGACAAAATGTACCTGAATGGAAAGAACGCATCCAAATCTTGCCATTTAATACTTTTTGTCAACTATAAACTCAAGGTGACCAACCAGTGCAAAGATTGTATTGGAAGAAAGCATTGTGGGAAGGACCACTATACCTCCTCTTACACAAGGCTATTCGCGCTGGTTTCGGAGGTGTTTTTCTTGCGGGATTTATGCCCTTCCTTATTTTTCTGTCTTCAGAAAAAAAACGGAATATTTGGCTGACCAATCAAGGTGCAGTTCATATTGCTGAAATCAACATAACAATTTAAGGAATAGTCAGTCCTATATATATCAGCTACATTATATGAGAAAAATATGAATGAAAAATCCTTGATCTATAAACCGTTAAAGCAATATTAGCACATTTTTTGAAGAGCGCCCCCAATCAAAAATTTGAATTTTTGCAACAGTTTCGTTGCGATAATTGTCTAAGACACTATACCTGCGGAACGAGAATGCAAAAAAGTGTATTTATAACAACAATAAGCGATTTTGTAATTAGAATTGGGATCCCAGATTGGATAAAGGCAGAGCTGGAAATGCTACGTTATGTCCGTCCATGATGAAATTAGTGGACCACTCGAGAAATAACTCTAAATTGACTTGCCTGGGAAACTATTAAAACAAACTAATGGAGAGCGTAGACACATACATGCGATATTTCCCGGCATTTCACATTGGAAGGCCGTTTCCCGCAGCGTTTTGATTATATCAGGAGATCCCCGATTAATAAGTATTCGTAGTACAAAATTCTTGTTTGCTGCACATACACATTTTCGAGCTTAAACCTTCAATAGGTATATTTACTAGCCAGTTACCAAGGCAACCGGTGTAAAAATCTCCAAATTTTTGAAAATGGGGGCGCTTTCCAAAAAATGTGCTAATATTGCTTTAGTGTGGCCTGTAAGATGGAAGTCTCTAGTACATCGATTACTCTTCGCGTGCTTATTCCGTAAAATCATTTTTTTGTCGTTCCCAATATACTATAGAGAGTTTCAGAGTAGTTAATTTAATTGTTGTTTCCGTGCCAAAATCATAATGACAATCGATATTGCTAAGGACCAGCATGAGCCAAAATAGCAGATATTTGATTTACGTCTTATCACCTACAGCGGATATTAAAACGATAATAAATACTCAACATATGATTATTAGTTTAGGCAATAGAGTTTGTTTCTAACATTTAATTTTGTGCAAAGCACTAATCCCGGAACTCTGTTAACATTGGTTCACACCCCAAAAAAAATACAGTGATCATAAGAACTATATTGACAACGAATAGTTACGAAACCTCTATTCTACATGATAAAAAAATTGTGCAAGGATTAAAGATGATCCTGACTTAATGCAATCAAGTATCCAGATTTGTGTGTTGTACAAAACACATCTAATATACTTTCATGTGTTGAAAAAATGAAAGAAATCGACTGAAAAATACGCTCGATATGGCGGGTTTTGTAAAGCACACCTTTTTCTCCATTCAATTAAAACCTTGTGTTTGTGATAATATATATATGGATGTGAGGTTGATAAACAGGAAAAATATTCGCCCGAGGCCTAAGATCAATAATTCGCGGCGAGTCGAAGACGAGCCTGAGATTATGGCGAGGGCGATATGTTCTGTTAATCAGCCGAAAAAAGCCATCCAAACTATAAGTATATTATGCAAAAAAGAAGCAACTTGTCAAAAAAATAGTTTTTATATGGCTTACAAAAAAACTAATAAAAACAGAGTTATTTGCTTGATTGGAGTTGCATGACTGGATTCCCAATATTTGGGCGTATTTGTGCAGGTTGGGGCCGGTACGCGCTAATCGCACTGTGGTAGTGCACACAGATGCATAAATAATGTAACAAATCCTGATGCTCTGTTCATTTATTAATAAATGTAGATTTCTTGAATATTTTCAAATACGGTAATCAGTGATTCAAGATAACCAATGTGTCAAAGTGATATGACAAATCCAAACAGCAATTCCCCTGTGGCCAGGCAAGAAAACACAATTCTTCCCATTTTGTTTTAGGATTTGCTATAAAGAGTATCTATACGATGGATACAGTAGTAGTGTTGAAAACCTTTTCATTACAACATCAGGATTAATTGAGTGAGGATTTTGGGAACATGAATTCCGTTTGAGGATTAAAGAAAGGCGATATGGTATTCATACATCAATTGAACAATGAAGCAAGGGGTCATCATTATACCCCGTATATTGTACATGACCGACAATATCTTGTTCAACGTCAAAAATCCCTATTGGAATGGAGGAAAAGAGGCGTGATTACAAATCCCGTACACAATTTGTCATATCCATATGAGTTACAATACGCTCATCCACCAAAGACACCATCAGGGGTTTTACTTGTACATACATTGACATTGAACTGACTTGTGTGAACTGGGTATCAAATATCATACTTCTTAAAAAAACAGGGGGTGATTTTCTAAATACATGGTGAATTGAAGGTACTAAACCCTGTGCAAAGGGAAGTGGATTTTACTAGCTCATAGTGTATATGGCTTTTATTTTCAGCGATTTCTTCATTTTTTCAAACACAGTGAAAATATATGGATATTTGCTTAATAAAAACACAACAAATCTATGATTCAGTGATTTTATCAAGGCAAAAAAACATCTGCCAATCCTTGTGAAATTTTTTTTATTCCAAGTGTATAAACATTTTGTACATTGTACAACTATTGCAAACATTTTTTTTATAGTCTGCATATTCCACAGCCAAGGATGGCGTCCACATAACTACAATGACTCAGATGCCGCTCAATCAGAATCAAGTGTAGTTTTTCAGGGTAAGATTGAATTGTTATTGCACTTCCCGGTGTCATATACTACAGCTGTACGTGGGGGACTGAGTGGCCTACCACCGTATGTCTATTGTGGTTCCATTAAGTGCTGTATGCATAATTTTGTTTCAGCACTGAGTACCAAAGGGCTCGTATACAAGGGGGGGTCCGTTTTTCCGACCAGTTGCATATGTAGCTCGGACACTGGACACCTCTCTGGGGGACACTCAGGTTTCTTTACACCGGGTTTAACAATGCCTTCCCCGATATTTATCGATAGCTGTAGACAACATCGTCCACCCTAGGGTTTAGGCCAGAGGATGTTTTGCAATCAAAGCCCCAGACAAGCATTGCATTACCTAATATTGTACGGTACAAAACTTATGTCAGTACTTCGGGATAAAGGTTCCAAAAAGTTAGAACCACAGGACATGTCATAATCCCGCTAAAAAATCACTTAAGTACTAATCTTTGTGGGCGGAAAAGGAGCATAGAAGTCAGGGTGTTTATGTGTTTAAGAATAGGATTTTTTTGGGATCACATGACCTTGTTGGTTGAAATTTCCCACAACTGGTGCATTGTGGGATTGACTCAATGCACCCTCTGAGTTCAAGCTGTTGTGACATCAGCTTGGATTTGGATTGCGGGGATTGGTTTTGAACAACCATATCGAGGCTGTATCAAGACTAAAAAGAATCTCGGATATTTTTAAAGAAACAGAATTTCTCACATGTATGTGGAAAATCAACGAAAAAAATCGGAATTTAGATGGATCAGGATTATATTCGTAACTGAAATAGCTCAGAAGGTACGACATCTTTGTCAATTAACTTAAATAATGATATATTTTCTGAAGATTTCAACTACGGATAATCAATGAATCTAGATTACCAATGTGTCAAGTGATATTCGTAACTGAAATAGAAAAAAATCGGTTTAATTTCGATCGAATCAGTATTATATTCGTAAATGAAATAAGATAAAATGTACGCAGCTTTTCCGCAGTCAGAGGCCAACAAGCGTCCTTCAAGAAAGTAGGTCACCCCTTGTCAATTTATGTATTCATATTGATAGGTCTCTGCTCTCTGATTACAAGGGACGCTCCTGCTTGAAAAACATGTTTGTTTGAAAAAATAGAGGTCATGATTTGGCATTTTTACATTATGACCTTCACCCCTAATTGGTATCTGAGCTTTACCTGATCATAGTAGGTGAGGGGGTGTAATGTAATTATTCCCATAATTGCTGCCCAACATTATTTTTAGCACTATTTTCTTTTTGGGGACATAAGATTTTTTTAAATTGATATTTTTGATTGACAACGCGAAAAAATTGTCAAAATATGGTCACACTTAATTTATTCGAGGAATGGCATACGAAAAATATTCAGACATAATGAAGTGGATCCTTACTGAAAAATCACTTCCACAATTTGAAAAGATTTGGGTGTTTACATTTGGTAAAAAAGGGAAGAGTTACTAATATGTTTTCTGTAAGCTTCACTTCTTGACACAAACAGCCAAGGATGTGACATTACTACCGCATTTTAACAAACTTGAAAAGCATCCAGTCATCAGCCCAAACACCATTGCGCTGTATATGTGCTAATACCGCGGCTAATCCACCTTTCACTTGTCAGGCAATATATGCTGACTACAAGCTGAAGTACAATGTCTGAATGCTTTTTAAGTGTGTCGAAAACATAATATAAATACTGTAAATTATAGCAAGGATGTCAACCACCTTGATTTTCTGTGACAGAATTGCCTGTAATGCTTGTTCATTTTACTCTGTTTACAGA
>JAMKCH010025175.1:0-19924 GCA_023653785.1 Ophioderma brevispina | reverse complement strand
AATTAGGTTCTTTTGTTCAAATTAGGATTTATCTGTAAACTGAAATGACTAAAGAAGAAATACTTGTAGGCAAAAAACAAGTATGTTTTAAACAACTGAGAAACTGATAACCACCAAATCTGTTTATTTTGTAGAATTTCTATCCTCACTGTGTCTTGTAGAGTGTATTTTTTTAACCACCCACATTGAGATTCACATAGATTATGAGAACTATCTTCAAAAATAACTTTAATTAAAAGTTTGAATGCTTCCTTGTAACAAGCAGACAATTTTCAATGGAATTCAGCAAATCAGCTAGATGTTTAGGAAATCCAAATTTCCACAATTTTTTGTAGTCCCATTTTTGTTAAGTCGATTTAATGAATCACCCCAAAGCCTTAACAACAGGATACAAGTAAAATAAAATTAAATTGGATTCCCTGGAAAATCGTAAATTGGCCAATTGCCTGAAACATTCTCAGGCATGCTGGAATATTATTGTGTGCTAATTATACTGAATTCCTGACATTTGCAATGGTTTTGATTAAACCATCTGTCCAGTTATTGCTTGCAAATTCTCAGCCTTGCTACCAGATTAAAAGAAAACATGCCATTTAATATATTTTAAAAAGCAGACTAATAGAGTGTTTATACTTTTAAACTTTTTGAAGATTCCTTGTTATTTTAGATGTAATATCTTGTAGAAGACAGTATCTAAAATTGAAAATTTAAAAATTCATAGGAGTGGGCTATACGGAGGGGCAAAATTAATTTTTTTGTTATTTTCATTAGGGCAGTGTATTGTATTTTTATTAAACCTATCTCAACATGAAAATGAACAAATTTTAACCCATAAAAATAGCCCATAGTCTTGTTGTTAACAGGGTGCATCAGAAATAAAAATTAACCCTGTAAGAGCAAAACTTCTGGTGCTCAAGGTCTTTAAATGCTTATGTAAGTGAACTAATAAGAATATTAAACAGGTAGCCAGAACGTATAGGTAGGCTCTTCTAAAACCAGCCTTCCTTGATAAATTATATAGGCGTCATAAAAAGGGAGGGCATCCTTTTGTATTTCTCACATTTAAAATAGGGTCTGTACGTAGACACGGGACAATTTTCTGATATACACTGAGTTATAAAGCATTTATTTTTCCTACATGCATTAAGCACATATTCACCACTTCTAAAATAGTGCCTTACAGTACAAAAAATAAAGCATTTATGTGACTGATAAGCATGCTGAAGATGAATTTTAAATACACAAAAAACGTCAGATGATCCACCCTATACAATTTGAAACCACCCTGTATAGATGATCTACCATATAGGAATATTTATTTTGTTAAACCTGCCAGGCAAAATAACTGGTCTCAAACATTGTATAACACACAGATTAAGAACACTTTTAATGATGTGACACAACTAGATTTAGACATTATGTAACAAAAAGGATTTTTTCACCCTGTATAATTTACGCACCCTGTATAAAATGCAGGGCGTTTCTTTGCAGAATTTGCATCTGTAGGTATTTAAACAATACAAAATGAAAAAGAAACGAGTCCTTACTGTGAATACTTTTTCAGATACAAAAAGTCAGAATTTAGTGTATTTCAGTTTTTCATTGTGAACGGCCTGGTTCACAGGTAGATGCAACTTTTGTAAACCAAGGGGTTAAGGATCATATTTTAGTATTTTTAGGGTCCGAGATTAATCTGTTGTACTTACCCAAATATTATTAGTCATTTGTGATAAAACATATATTTTAAGGAAATATGATTTGTTCTAGGGTTTCTAAAAGTGTTTATGCAATAAATTAAATTGTTTGCTTTTGGTATTTGAAAGTACTTGCTTACCATTATCTGGCCAAATATGAAATTACAGATCAAGTTTAAAAATTTTCTGCTCCATTTTATGCCTTTTAAGGCCAAAATGGGTACTTCATGTGAAAGTTTTAATAAAAGAACTAAAAATATAAACATTTTTGTTTTTTAATTTTCCCTGAATTACTAAGCAATGTATGGGAAACACACACAAGAAATTTGGGCAATTTTGTCCATTATAGCCAAAAAATTACTGGGTAATTGGTATAAAGGGCTGGACGTTGACTATGTGAACAGAATTTTGACATAAAGAAGACACATGTTGAGTTATTACTTAATAATAATGCTTTGAGGCTACTCCAAGTAAGGTATTAACACTGCCAATTAAAAACTACCAAGTATTGAACTCTTGCCACTTCTAATATTCCAAACTGCTTAATTTACATCGGTATTTGTTTGATACTTGGCAGGACGTGACCTGTGACGGAAATGCGGAAGATGGCAAAAATTGCATTTTTTACTTTAACCAAACACACTTGAAAAATTTTCCATTCACCTTCCATACATCAGCATAAACATTACTTAAATTCAAAGCAGTCGCTCTATTAATTTTGAGAGATATAGGAGCAAACAAGGGCAGGGACGTGACAAAGTGGCATGGACGGACATGTGTGAAAGGAAAAATCGATTTGGATGCAAGCTATTTGACAATATTACCTTAAAAGTTTGCACCATTTGATAGATTGAATGAAGGGTGTAAATACTAAACAATACCAGAAAGCAAGTAAACCAAACTAAGTTTAGAAACTTCCAAAAATGGCAAGACGTGACAAAAATTTGTGAAACGGAAAATTGTGAACAGTTATTCAAATCGCTCCAAAAATCCTAGTTTTAAAACAGGAGAATTCACTTGGCATAAATGAGGGGGGGGGGGGGGGGGGGGGGGGGGGGGGGGGGGGGTTTGCAGAGGTGTTTATGATGTATTGGCATTATAACTAATCATCCATGACATCAATTTTTATCTTTTCTAGACAGGGCAAAAACGTTGTACCAAATGTGACGGAAAGTGACGTCCTGCACTGTTTTGACAGGGTTTCAAAGTCCCTTTAAAAGGCTTTACAAAAATTTGAAGTTTTACTTGTTTAGGAAAGCACAATAAATATCTCAAGAAAATAAAAAAAATAAATCGGTGGATCAAAACAGGGTCTAGTGCAACTGAAAACAAAAATACATGTTTTTAGGGTGACAAAAAATGACCAGATTTGACCACTTGAGACTGGCTGTCTCCTGACATACAAAAGAGAAGGAATGTGCTGCGTATTGTTAGAGTATCAGTGAGCACCGGTGTCTGCAGCCACGTTTATTTGCGACGATGTCCACTTTTTAACCGCCACCACCCCCACCCACTTCCACCTCACCCCTCATCTCATTTACTGATTACTTCCTAGTGCCCTTCTTCCCCATCATTGTTTACACCACATTACGTCCCACAAGTCAAAACCAGTTCTCAAAGTTGCACTACCTATGAAACAGGCCTGTACACAAGTCTGGAGTGGGTCTCCTCCATGATGCTCCTCTACCGGGCTCCACCCGACATTACGTGGCAACTAGGTAAAGGTAATTCGATATTATCGACTCAAAGAAATCGGTGCGTGTTGAATTAAGAAATAAAAAAATTAGCTACAAAATTTTATTTGTCATACATTCAGTACTTCCTGAAATATTACTTTGAACATAAACTTTGTGCGACAAGTGTAATATTTGACAGACCAATTATGAAATGTGACCAGCTAAATAAATTACTATTAAATGAAACAAAAACCAGCAAAATACATTTGCTTGGTTCTAGATAATGATACATTAAAAATCGCAAGTAAACTTGCGTCATCTCCCGGCAAAATGACAGCCTGAAACATGACCTCAGATGACTTTGTCCATGAACATTGCAGCATCCACACATGAAGGAAACCCCTATTGCACCTTAAACCCCAAGTCATGGTTTTAAATCGGACTAAAACTTTGCGAAGGAGACGCGGAGAAAAAAACTAAAACCTAAACAAAAACCTAACAAACTGGAACACCTTACACATAGGACATTTGCCACCTCGCCAATATCCCCCTCTGCTTTAATGCCAGGGGGATTATCCAAAAACTATTGTTTTATCTATCTATAAGGATTAGCATGCTTACCTCGACATAGATGATAACTACTTTTCATCTTTCTGAAGGAAAGAGCCAGATCGAGCCAGCTCTCAGATATGCTATACTAATTCATAAATCAAGAAATCACAACCTCAAACCGGCAACCCGACCTGCAAAGCAGGTCGGGCAACCCCGCCACTATACTCGCCCCATTAAATTACCACACCACCCCAAGAGAGAGCTTCCTCTCAGAGGGATGGCGCGGAGGGAATCTACGTCAGTAAGATGCTAATCCTTATAGATAAGGATAGATAAAACAAATAGTTCTTGGGAGTATCTATCGCGGAATACTGCTTACCTTGAGCGTAGATGATAACTACTTTGCATCATATAAGCTAAGTACAGACTGCACCGCTTATTAAAGGCGGGGTGACTTTTTTTTCTCTTTTTCGGAGGAAAAAAAACAAAAAAAAAAAAAAATCTCGTACCGTGAAGTAAATAGTGCTAAGGTTTGAGGTATTCCCGGGACACGGGAAAGACAAGACTTTGAAGGCAGTCTCAGCTAGGCCTACAAAACCAAGGAGGCCTAGCACAACGATAGCCTAAGCAACATGTCGCCTAGGCCTCAATGGTCTAGGCTAAATTTGCTACAAAGAAAATCCCTATTGGCTATCGACACCAAGTAGGACAGCCGATAAGAAAGAATGTTCATCCGAGACAAGGTCTTTACAGTAAGCGTGATGAAAGTAGTTAGGGGTCGCCCCTACGTTCCTATGATTAACCATCGTTAAACTGAACTCCCTTTGAAAAGGCCCAGGAGGCCAACATTGACCTAGTGAAAAATCCGGGCTGCCGTGGATACCCCGAGTAACAGGGCTCCCGACCTTTCAATAACTTCCACCACAACCACAAGCAAGCTTTTGGGCACTGCCCTAAAAGGCTTTTAGGTGGTCACAAAAAGTTGTTGCGGGGTACAACAGAACAGTTCTTGTACGCGCAGTCCCAAGGCACGAACTGGGCACCATACCTTGTTCGTCTTTCGAGGATGAATATCTCGTGATAAAGTCTAACCTCAAAGCTCTCCGCGAAAAAAACCCTTACATTTGTCGCCAAAAAACCCACACTCAAAAAAAAGGATTTACCCTACCGCGAGAAAACCGCGTGACTGCCTATCGCAAACGCATGCAATTCCGAGCATCTCCGCA
The DNA here is from genome assembly GCA_023653785.1 of Ophioderma brevispina. Classification (NCBI taxonomy): domain Eukaryota; kingdom Metazoa; phylum Echinodermata; class Ophiuroidea; order Amphilepidida; family Ophiodermatidae; genus Ophioderma; species Ophioderma brevispina. The sequence continues at coordinate 14,776 of JAMKCH010025175.1, read as the reverse complement.
CAGAAGCAAGCCACGAGGAAGGCAGTTTATAGGGTAAGATCCCTGAGCAACGCCGACGAGGGCGGCTCAAAGGGAGCACCTTTAAGGTAGTCAAGAACCTTGGTCAAACTCCAAGAGAGCGACCATAGGCCTGGAATGAGGTCTAGTATTGGCCATACCGTCCAAGAGGAGATTAATCCTCGGGTTATTCAGGGACGATCCATCGGAAAAACCTCGGTGAATAGCTCTTATCGCGGATTTATATCCGCGAACCGAATCCGCCTGTAAATTAAGGTCGAGTCTACTCTTCAAGAAAAACTCCGCAAACCTTATTTACAGGGGCTCGAGTGGGAGACAAATCTCTGTTTTGCCACCACTCGAAAAACGGTGTGAGACGGTGAGAGCAAGTTTTGAGTGTCGATTGTCGCGACCCCCGGCGGACCAACGCTGCCCCAGATGTCTCTAGAAAAAAAAATCCCTCTCTGGCGTTGATTTCCGATAACGGCAATGCAGTCAATTGCAATGGTCTACGTGGTGGAATCTTGGAAGGCGAGTCGCGTGCCGGGATTCTGAGATGATGGGAACCCTGCGGAGAAGTCGGTTGACCGACCAAGAGCTCAGAAGGGTTGGAAACCAGAACTGTATGGGCCAACGCAGGAAGAGATCAACAGAACCGTGCATTCGGGAAGTCGATATATGTCCAGCACTTTGGGGTCAGAGGAATGGGGGGAAAAGGCGTACAACGTTATCCCCTTCCAGCCAGCGACAACGCATCCCGTGGAGAGACCCTAGGTCTCTCCCGCGGAGCAGAAACACCGGAAGATAAGTTAGTTGGTGATTCTGTGCCGACGCAAACAGATCGATACTGGGCTTGAACATGCGAAACAAGATTGTATGAGCCACCTGACGAGACAGCGCCCACTCCGAACGGAGTCAGAGGGTAGCGTCTTGAAAGACTGTCTGCCAAGACATTGGTCACGCCCGGAATATGGACTGTACCAATGAGATCCGGCGCTCTTTATGCACCCGATAGAAGGCGGAGAGTGTATAGACAAAGGTGGGGAGCGAGTCCCCCTGTCGTCAGATAGACACTACCGTAGAATTGTCGGACTGAACTAACACGTGCTTGGTCCCGAACCAGATGTACGAACTGATGGAGAGAACGGTGAACCGCCATAGTTCCAGAGAGAACATTTGATATGGTTATGAGCTTCCTGGCCGAGACACAGACCGTGAGCTCGAATCGGTTCTAGGTGGCCCCCCCCCCCCTCCGTCAAGGATGCGTCCGTAGTTACTGACCAACCTGAACAGACGGGGGAGGAAAACGTAGAGGCATCCCGCACGTTCCGAGATTTTGCCCCACCACTCTAGTCTGGGCGCGAATCAAGTTCAGACAGCGGAAGCATCCTCCAAACACGGCAAATCGGGTCGAAAAGGATTGGGAAATGGAGGTTGAAATGCTCTCATGTGTAACCGACAAGTAAGGAATCAGAATCTACCATGCTGGCCATGAGCCCCAGTAACCTTCAGCCAAGCCAAGGTGGGCTTGGTGCCAAGGTGGATTCGCTCCGGAGAGGGAGTCAAGAACCCTCGAGCCAGAAAAATACAGGCGAGCCCCCAGATAAAGAGGCAACTGGGACGGAACTAGATGTGGATTTCGTTTCAAATAATGAATCCAAGTGCCATGCTGTCCTGAGCACCAGGCGCGTGTGATGGAGCGGCATCTCCGACGACTCGGCTACTATAAGCCAATAGTCCAGGTAGATGAAAAGACGTATCCCCGTCTCGAGGAGCGCTCCCACCGCCTTCACAACTCGCGTGACGACGCGTGGGTTGCCGGTCCGAAAGACGACGGGTAAGCAGCGGAACCTGTAAGTGCGTTCTGAATTTGAAATGCAGGAGCCGCTGAAAAATCCTGATGAATCGGGACGTGTAGGTATGCCGTTCTCCAATTACGTAGCCACGTGTCTGATCGGGGATTTGGAGACGGCGGTCAAGGGCTTCCATCCTGATTTATTTGGCCTGATAAACATGTCGAGAGGCTTGAGATTCAGGAGGGTCGCCCCATCCCGGTCTTTTGGGAGCAAGAAAGAGCAGAACCAAAACCGTTTGTGGTGTTCACACTGATTGGAATAATGGCGCCCTTGGACCGCAGAGTCTGGACTTCCTCAGTAAGCTCGTCTCCGAGTAAATCCACCGGAACCTGTAACACGATTTGTACCGAATAAGCCGGAGGAGGGGAAGTAAACTCCAGGCGGTAACCACGACGAAACCACGTGTATACCCACACGTCCGGGATGGAATCCACCCCTTTGTCTGCGAAAGTATGGATTCGGCGCCACTGGAGGACTTTGGCACGTGGGTCGGAAGCCGCTGGGTGAATGGTGTGTGTTGGCGGTGGGTTGAAAGCTGCAGCCGTCGACCGCCAGACCCTCAAAACTCCTTGCTGATTCCCACCACCCCTCTTGGGCTTTTGGTACTTAGCTGGGGTGAAAGACGCCTTCGGTCCAGAAGGACCCTGTTTCTGGACCTCCACTTGCTCCTTCTCTTCTTGTTCTTGGATGCAGTAGAAGAAGACGGGCCAACCCCTTAGTGGGGGGGCAGGAGCAGCGTCTGACTGACGACGGCTGCCAGGTGGCTGTCCAATTAGTAGTGGTCTTACGGCGTTTGCTAGCAGAACCACCCTTCAGAGAGCCATCGAAAAACCTGGCGCAGTTCCGATTCATTGGACCCTTGCGAAGCCAGGAGTCGGACTGTCTTTACAAAGGGTCTCCCCGAATAGTGTAGACGGATTCAGGGCCCTCACCGTAACCTTCGTCGCCAAGTCAGCTCCATAGGCCTGCGCAAATGCACGCATGAATTCGCGCGGCATAAAGAAACTGACCTAAGAGCCAAACGGAATCGATCATGAAAATGGCAATGGCCTCCAGAAACCAGTTTGAAAGCAATGCTCATAGGAAGAGACTGAATCTCCCTCGCCCTTGCACTGACTGGGAGCAAGTAAAAACAAGTGGTTGCGCCAAGGTCACCTGGAATGACCCCAGACGAAGCTGCGCCCGGAAAAATGTTCGTTCAAGCGACCTAAGTTCTCCTCCCCAGAACACAGGGAGTTACTTCTGAGAGGCGACGAACGAGAACCCGACGGAGGGTAGGTGCTTGCTAAACTTCATCGATTAGGGAACCTTGAGGAGAGTCTCAAATCGTCCTCAGGAACCCGAAAGGAGGTGAAAAGGGACCCACAGGTCGAAACAGTCCACCTGGAAGATAGCAAATGCTCAAAAGCTGATGCACGTCATTGGGTACTGCGGAACGCCGGCCCCGTAAGGGACGGTCCGCCATACCTCCCAGATGGTAATGGGATTCCTGACTCCTCGAGTCCTCCTCCACAGAGAGACCCAGGAGTACGCCGCATTGCTCAAGGCTCAACCCGGAAGGGGGAAAGGAATGGGAAGATCGCTTTCTTATCAGAAGAAGACTCCAAAGGCACCCGGGGGGTACCTGAGTAGCTTCTTCTTCCCATTCGATGGAAGGGGGAAAGTCTCAGAAACTTCTAGACTATGAAGGAGAAGAATCTGATCCTCGTCAGGCCCTGCACGAGAGGATGTACCACTACGAGAAACCACTCCCATGGCGGCTTTCGAAGCTAGTTACTCCGAACCTCGAGCGGGACTCCCGCTCAAACCCCAATCTCTGAGAATGGGTTGGAGGGGGAGGGCCCCAGCCAGGATAGCCTTGAAACGGGTAACCCTGGGGGCCACCAAGCTTGCCCCACCCCCCCCCACCCCCCCCATGGCATACCATGAGGTAGACAAGGCCCTTGAGGCCAACCCACACTTCCATGAACCTGGGTGGATACTGAGCATACTGTGGTCCAAGGCCAAACCGTCCAAAGTAATCGGACGAAGGCAATGATGGACGAACCCCCTCCATTGGCTATTAAAGTCCACACCCCTCCCCCTGCGAGAATATCAGCATGACCTTGTACTGGAATCTCAACCTGGGAGGTGACCACCAAATCCTGTTCAGGTGCTTGACCGTACAAATCGACTTGGGGATTATGGGCGGTACACTTGTATCACCGGCTGCCCTTCAACAAAAGGCTCATCGCGGCCTTGTAAACTACTACTCGGCTGGGCAGTGACAATGCCACCTGCCTGATGTATACCGAGGGGCATCGACCGAGGTCGTTGCCCTAGAGCAAAAACAGGAATGAAAGGAATCCAATCGGGCGATTGTCCAAAGAGTGCAACCCAGCCATTGTTATGCGTGAAGCATGACTAAGCGCCAGCACAATGGGCTGCGTGACTTTCAGGTTGAGGTCTGACCTCGGATCATAGGTCTCTAAGCACACCTGAAGTGGCAGGAACAGACACACCTGCGTGGGTGATTGAAGTCGATTCAGATAGTACCAGTTCGTTATTGACCACCCCGGGGGTGCTCGCCAACAGACTGAGCTAAGCCAGTGGCAAATGACGTCAAAGTCATCGAAGCAACGGCTGTCGCTGATCCTAAAAGGGGACCTTGAATAGTCTTAGGCATCAAGGTCGACCCCTGGGACGCGGCCTCCCCTCACGAGAGGAAGACTTAGACAATACCAAGGTAGTGTCCTTGGGCTTCTCAAGAATTAGCAGCACGACCATGTGCTGAAATCAGCTATAAAAAAGAAGAAGAAGAAGCAGAAAGAAAAGTGAAGAAGAAGAAAAACGAAAGCCGCAGGGGGAACCACTCTCACTCTTGAGGAGGAGGCAGAACCCAAGGGTCGTCTTCGGACCGCCGAAACGGGGCGACTACCCATGGCGTGTGGGACTTCGACTCCTGCTGCCGCAGGAGGATAACCCACACTACGAGGGAACTGCGACCCCGGCGTGACCGGGGGATAACCTCTGGCCTCCCCACACCCGTAGGAGGGGGCGACATCTGGGCAGCGGCCAGGAGGGAAGCCTGCACCCATGTGCCCAGATCCCGCACCCAGGGGTAAGGACCCCGGGGTAGCGGAGGTGGGAGCGTGATGAATATCTGCACGAACCGTAATATCATCACCCCCAGATACCACAGAGCTCGTCCCGGCTCCTTTGGTACCCGAGGAAAGAGACGACAGTCGGATGATCAGAAGGCTTGAAAAACCGACGTCACGAGAGTCAGCATCAAGGCTAACAACCCACCCTGCTTACCTTTCTTTAGACCTTCACCTTACACTTTTTGGCTTCTTCGGGCGAAGACCCAACGCCGTAGCACGAGCTTGTTCAGGACGGATCCCAGTGAACAGCACTAAAGCCTATACAAAGGGGACACGGGGATGCGCGAGAACAAGGGCGACATAAAAGGCAAAGGGGGGTGGGGTATAAAAACAATCTGCGCCGCGCATTGGAACCAAACGGCCATGATGACAAGGAAAAAGGGAAAAAATAACCGCGCCAATAGGTCTACTCGCAAAAAAAAAGGCTCGGCTAAGAACGGACAGCGTTAGTTGGTGGAAGCTATACCGCGAACTAAAGGTTGCCGTGAGGAAGGACAAGGCGGAGCAAAACAGAGAAGTCACTAAACCTACGCCAATATAGCAACGTTACAAACAAAGTCACCGTATATTATACTGAAGACCTGAATGCTAACGAGTAGGAAGATACGTTGTAATTGACAATAGGTAACAACGATCTACTGTTAAACATTCCAAGATACCATTAGCAAAGTAACGGTAATATAGAACTAGGTTTTTAAATACATACCATGCTAAGGTTCGAAAAAAGGGTAACGATTCCGCTACCCCAAAAAACAAACGCCGTGTTGGACAAAGAGGCCACAAAAATAGCCAGAGAAAAAGTCCAATCGGGCGCTAAAATTGACCAGAACATAGTGCCAGAACAGTCCCTATCAAATTAGCGAACCTATCGGTTTAGAGAGCTAACAATTTCACCTGCCAAAAACCCTATCAAAGAGCTAACTAGAAAAAAGAACCGGGTCTTCTTGGCTGTCAGAAATTTAAATGGGGCGAGTATGGTGCGGGGTTGCCCGACCTGCTTTGCAGGGGTCGGGTTGCCGGTTTTGAGGTTGGTGATTTATTGATTTATGAATTAGGATTCATTATCTGGAGAGCTGGTCGAGCTGGCTCTTTCCTTTCAGAAAGCTGCAAGAGTTATCATCTAACGATCAGGTAAGCAGTAATCCGCGATAGATAAAAATGTTGTAAACCTATTTTTTAAAAATTAAACCTCAACCTTTCAATACCAACACTCATGCCGCATGACCAGTTGGGAAGGGTCCAACTACAACATAAACTGTATCAAATCCCACTAAAATACAGTTTAGTGCCCAAAAATTAGTGTCTTAATTTTTGTAGTGGGTGAAGAGCCTGTATCAAATCCCACTAAAACACATTTGCCACCAAAAAATTTAGGGTCTGAGTTTTGTAGATGGGTAAGGGTCCAACTATATTTTATTTTTCCTGAAGACAAAAGTTTTGAAAGTTTAAAACATAATAAATGCCCCAAATTAAAATTCCCGAAAATTCCAATATTCCCGGAAAAGTTTCCCAAATTCCCGGAAACTTTCCACCCCTTTGCATCCCTATGTGGTAGAAGGGGGTTAATGGATAAAGCTATTATGTGTATAGCTATTGTGACATCTAAAAGCATTAAGGAAAAAACAACACTACCTTGCCTCCTCTCTCTCACATGTCGTACGGATCTGTGTGTGCGGAATCAATGTACGCTTGGTGGTAAGGTTTCTGCTTGCCCTTCTCTTGACTACAAGGGCATTTGAGTACTTTAAGGCATTTTTAAAGTCACACACTCAATGGAATCCTGCTGTCCTGAAGATGCATCATCTCCATCTGTAAAGAAATAGTAACAAAGTTTCACCTCATTATACTTCATATGGCCTGAAGGAGTTATGTCATAGCTTTCAAGCAGTCCTACTGTATCGCGAAGCACAGTAGGCTGCAGCTGTAATCGCGAGCATACAAAGTCAGTGTAAGCGATACAAGCAACCATAGGCTGGCCCATTCCATGTCAACATTCGAGAAGTGACCGCAGCACGTCATGGATTTTTTTCGCTTTAAGTGTGGTGGTAGACAATGATGAGGATATAAAATCCTGAAATTTTGAGCATCATAGTCCATTTGGTTTTCCCGCTAGAGCAATTAGGAAATTTTAGGGGGGTCACCACATCAAAATGTGCCGCCCAATGTGAAAGGAATATTTTGAGAGGGTCACAGATTTGTAAAGGAGCCCTCCCCACTTTTGAAATCACTTACCTAAGGGTAATATTTGTGGTAGAATCAAATCTGGCATCATGAAGTTCATAGCATGTTTACTTTGAGAGTTACTGAGGCCTAAATGCCGCCTTTGTTCATTCGGGTTCAAGTCTGGGGGGTCATAGCTCCAAAAGTAAGAAGATTTTTATTGTCCATCTTTTGTCATCTGAGTTACAAGTACAACTTTACCAATACAATTATGACACATTAGAAAAGTAATAAGTGAGGTCCAGCCCCTTGAAAATGGTAATGTACTTTTTTTCACACATTTTGACCCCCCTGAAAACCAATGTTGGCATTCGACACCACCCCTCTAACTTCAGATATGTGAAGATATATCATTAAACAACTCCTTGAAAGAACTAGCTTGTGTCTTTATTTTGTCACACAAAGACAACACACTCAACTGTTACCACACAAAGGTATACTTGACCCAGAGGTCATTGTAGATGCACAGTGTATATCACATATACTTTCTATGGGGATTATCAGCAAAAAGTTTTTTGCGAAAAGATGAAGACAGCACGTCACCAGTGGTTCTTTCAAGAATAGGTCTTTGATGAGTATCTTCAACATATATGAAGTAGAGGGGCGATGTCGCATGTCAACATTGATTTTCAGGGGGGGCCAATAATGTCACAATGCAAACATTAGGATGATCCAATAGGGCGATAACTCACTTATTACTTACCTAATATGCTTATTATTATACTGGTAAAAAGTCCTGCAGTGTGGCCTCATTAACAAGAAAATGACATTAAAAATTTGTTCCTTACGGAGTTCTGACCCCCGAACTTGGTCCCAGATGAAAGATGTTGCATTTTATACACCCAAAGACCTTTAAAATTAAAGGGGCTTCACATTTTTGATGCCAGATTTGAATTCTTACACATAAAAATTTCCTCCCCAGATAGTGATTTTCACAAAGTTAGGAGGGTTCCCTTCAAGTTTATGGCCCTCTCAAAATTGTCTTTCACATTGGGTGGCATTGGGTGGCACTTTTGCTGGTGACCCCCCTAAAGTTCTGAATGCTCCAGGGGGGGGGGGGGGGGGGGGGGGGGGGGGGGGGGGGGGGGGTGTGGGAAAACGAAGGGCGGTATGAAGCTCAAAATTTCGGGATTTTCATTTCTCCTCACTAAGATATCATCACAAACCAAAAGAAAAAAATCCATGAACATGCTGCGTGCACATCTCGAGTGTTGAACATGGAAATAACTGAGCTGCGTGAAAGCTATAACATCCTCCTTAGTTTTGGTCGGCAAAGTAAACAAAATGCATGTTCTGTGGCTGGTCCACTACATGCAGTGCTTTTCGTAACATCATTTGACACAGAAATCAATGGGTTTGTAAATCCAGCATTTGAAATGGCACATCTGACTGAATCTTCTAATTCTGTTACAGTTTAGTTAATGTTTTAATTGGCCAATCAGATTCATGCAGGTAGGATTACATGGAATTTTTTTCTCTCTTGAGCAATTGAGAAATCCAGATCATTTATAATGGGGATTTTAAAATATTTTTGCTTTGAGTGAACTGATCAGGAAATATGCCTATATTTTTGCCCCTTTTTTGTGATTTTTATTAAAAAAAAAAACCAAAAAAATTAGAACAAGTTCATTATAAATAATGTGTCAGTGTGACCCACTCACACATGACCCTGATGAATCCTATGGAATAAAGTGCCCTTTTATTCCATAAAGTCTGCTAAATTAGTTTCATCAGGTCATGTGTGGTTCAGTGGGCCACAAAAGAGCGAGGCCACACCCGACCCCTGTGTCTTGAGATATCACACACATGCAGTGCACATGAATGTAACCAACACTATCACTCCACTCCTTCTTAAGCAGTGGCATCAACTGGTGCAGCGCTGTTCTGCGTAGATATACACCTGCCCAAAAAGTAATCTCGCAAAAATGTTTTTCGATCAGTATATGGCCAAAGTCCGACCATTTTGAAAGTTTTCAGAAATAACATTTACTTGTCTAGTCTTGCTCTTTCTTTAATAATACCTGGCTTGTTAAAAAGCATGCCGAAATGGCTGAGATGAACGCCCGTAGCGCAAACCCCCAAACCACAAGTTGCAGTTTTTGGATTTTCAATGGGCATTGCAGTGTACTGGGACCGAACACGTGTCCCCACCAATCAATTGCAACGTAGGCTTTCTCATCTCATTCAGTCAGAAAACCTTTGTTGTAAATCACATCACACGTATTATTGCGGTTGTACCACACAGTACCAGTGAAAAAATCCAAAACTGCAACTTTTGGTTTGGGGGTTTTGCGTCTTTCTGACGCTCTATCTCAGCCATTTTGCACCTTTTTACAAGCGAGCTGTTAAATGAAAGAGCAAGACCATGGCAACAAAATGTATATTTCTGAAAACTTTCAAAATGGTCCTGACTCTGGCACAACACTGATCGAAAACATGCCGCGATACTTTTGTGCCAGTGTTTTCAACACTGGCCTTTACAATGTTTGTGTGCGCATAGTGTACGTCAGTGGCTTGATTCCACACCCAAAATTTAATGCTGTGACTAATTGATTATTTACCCCTGCTTGATTCACTCTTTGATCATGAGATCTTACTCGATCATTACACATCGTGATAAATGTTGTGCACACAACATACTCATGATTCGCGCGATGTTATTTCATTCTAAAGGGCAATCAAAAACATCTCATCCCTATCTGACAAGGATTAAGCGAGAAATGCAAATTTCTATATCGTATAGGATGCAAATACAAAAGTCAGCCTATTGTTTTACATTGAAATATAAGCAAATCAAAATCACCTTTTTTTCTCTCTCTTTAAGACACCAAATACAGGAGAATCTATGAGTGTCTAGTCTACATGAAATTACGATTCTGACACAATCTTTGGGTGCCTGCACACTCTCTGTTGCCCTTTAACATAATTGAATGTTTATTTTGCAAGATGGAATTTAGATGTATCCTGAATGAGAATGAAGGTTCATACCTTGCAGGTTGAATAATAAAAGTATAAGGTTTAAACTTCTATCTGCAGATCTTAAATTTGGAAAATTCACTTGGTGAGTGCAGATAGAAGTTTAAACCTATACTTTTTATTGTATTCCTGGTAGCATTTTTCCAGCCCTTATGCGATCCCATTTCATATTTATGAGCTGTAATTGTAAAGGTAGTGGTTAATTTACATAGTTTGTCTACGGGCTATAGCAGCAGAATGTATGGTAGCCCAGTATACGTCTATATAGCGGCAGAATTATGTAGCCGTACGGTCAAATAGCCTATCCTCCTATGTGAATCATCATACACGGCTATTAGCGCAGAATTTTGTAGCCGTAATAGAGTGAAAATTCTTTGAAAATTTTGTATAGCAGTTTTTGACATTTTAACACGAAAATGGATGCGTTTTATTTGGCATTGTAAAAAATTCTATACAATCCAAAATTTGTGTAGCATACTTCAAAATGGGTAGCATTTGCTATGGCTACGCTAAATGGGATTTGCACAACTGGCCGTATACGGTCACTAGCCAGTCCGCAGGCTGTGATTGAGTTTTGTGGCAACATCCTGAATTTGGGTAAAAAAATCCAAAAACAGCAGGAAATTGACCTGGAGTAAAATGCTTAAAATCGACTGAAATTAAATAAATTGCGGAAATTTTGGAAAATAAAAAATTTTTTTTTTTTTTAATGCTTGTCCATATACATTGTACTAGTCACTGTGTGAATTAGCTATATAGCCGTAAATGTACGGATTTAAATGAGGCATAGTCGACATATTAGGTTCGGCCGACAGCCACCCCGATGGATCAGCTGCAAATCGTACGGTTACAGAGTAGGGTCCCCCTTAATGAAATACGGATGACCCTAAAACTCTAAGCCAAGGATCCACTTCCGTTTTCATTTAGTTGAAAATTGCGAAGGGGAATGGGTATACAGCTTACTGTGAGTGTGACATGACAGCAGTGCCGATTTACTTGGGTCACCCTGCACCGAATTCCATGTGGATGTTCTTCTGGTGCATGTAGCTCTGAAAATACACACAGTGTCCAATTTAGGGAATTAAAGTTACATCACAATTAGAACTTTTCCTTTAAAATAGGCTAATTGCACAAAAAATTACATGCACAACAACATGTTACTGCAGAGGGCCCAAATGTTACATGCATTTGTGCAGGTAAAACCCCTCTAAATCGAAACACTGCAATACTGCATCCTACTGGTGCATGTATGGCAGAACCAAAGTTAGTAATTTTAGATCCTGGGACACAAAGTAATACCAAATAGCATGTGTTCGAGTTGATCTTTTGAAATATTGTATGAATGACATACAACTGTTCAGTTGTACTGCTGCAGTTAAATTTTCTTTTTACTAATTTGCATCCAACATTGATTGTGGCATGTCAAGTTTTTTTTCCACATGCACCCTGCATGTAAAATTTTATGTTGGTGTAAATCGAGCCTGATGACGTATATTGTTTCCCTAGAATCATTTGGGATTTTAAAAATTGACAAATTTTATAAAAATTGAATGAGTGACCAAGTCAACTGAATCAATGGCCATTGGCCAGCAGCCCTTTATTTTGTGTCCCGGTGACAGACTTCCCCCCCCCCGGGCTTTCCCCTTTCCCCCACACTTAACTGTAGTCTGGCTTAGTCGCCGTCATATTTCTGAAACAAATGGCGCTGCGGTCGCTGCTGTTGAAATTGCGTATTGGATTTCCGTGTCAGCATTCGTTTCACACTTCCGGGTTTACGCGCTAAGTGCCAGAATTTTGTCCAGAATATTGACGAATATTCATACACTCTGCGTATTTATGCATATACAGCAGCAAATCAGTGAAACCGTTAACAAATACGCGAATGTAGCGCGGGTGGATTGAAAATGTCTAAGGCACTCGCGTAATGCGTTCCTGTGCTTATCGACGCATACGCGTCGGGTAGGACTGATTTATTTTCTCAGTGGGTAATTTGTTTCTAATCTAGAGATTAATAATAGTTTTAAAAACTACTTGATTTATTCCTATTAAGGTAAAAAATGGGATATGAATTTAGTATTCTGCCACCACTTAAAAATTCGGCCTTGAACATGCGGTTTATTCCGTTAACGTTGCCGATTGTAGCCTGGGGCAGAATCTAAATGTTCTCCACAAAACGAGGCACTTGCACTGAAGTTTGATGCTTGTCCAATGACATCGCTCCTGCGGAGCTAGTGCATAAGACGCATCAAAATCTCAGTGCGCGTGCATGATTTGTCCCATTTTTTTGCAGAAGTAAATGACGGGAAAGTATTAACCTATAACTATACCATGACCGGTTATGGACATTTTGTGAACGGGTCACTGTGACCACACGGGGACCCACCCCAATCGGGAACTTTAATGTCTAAGATTGGGGTTGGTACATTCCGATTAGGTCGATTGTCGTGGGCGATATCGTTAAATGTGTCTCGTTCACAAATCAGTCTTCTGTAGTATCATATTGAAACGCTAAAATAATATCGTCGTTCGTATTTGAAACATGTTGAAAAGTGCATATAAGACACAATATAAGAGACTAAACTTTCGCGCGTAAATCATGAATCATTATTGGCGAGTGGAAGTCAACGCCAGCTGTACCGGGAGGGAGTCATTTGCCAGTAATTGGTATAGTTGTTGTGTGAGTATTGATGTTGTCTTTTATCCATTTTCTTCCGATAAATTAAAAATATCGTACCTTTGTGTTGTTTTTAAGCTTGACATTTTGATCAACAAGACGGGGAATTAATTACATACAGGTTTTTGTTCGAGTCAAAATTCGGCAGCCGCCCTTGGCGGCCCTTGCCCTTGATTTGATCGCACTGCAATTTCCGTTTCCAAGGAGGTACGGGGGACAAGGCTTTGATGTTTCCGAGCTACACTGTCTACACGATTAATTGTTGTCATGGACTAAATCGTTTTTGTTGTTTTTTGTTTTTGTTTTAAATTTTAGTCAAAAAATGTAAAATTTGCCAATATTTGCTAAAAAAGTATGCATAAAGATTCCACACTATTATTTGCAGAATTTTGTCCTTAACTTGGTCACCAGTGCGTCCTGGTGTCCTGGGATCTCCTTTAATTACCAGCGATGATAGTTTGCATATTAATTAGCAAAATGTGAGACCCCTCGTGATTATCAAATGTAGATGACAGGTGTAAATAAAGAGACTCTCTAGGACACTTAGAACCACCTGTGACAAGTTTCAGGAACAAATTCTGCAAAATAATAGTGTGATCTTATTGCATGATTTAGCAAAATATTGGCCAAATACATATTCATAAGCACTTCAGCCATTTCAGCTCCTTAACATCATTGATTTTGAAAAAACAATAAAATACAAAGGCCTCAAAATTGAGCATATCAGAAAGCTGTGTAGCACTTGGTCCATTAATCAATTATTCTTAGCATGGTTAGAGCTTTTTTAAAATTCCTGAATTTCGTATAATACACCTTAAATTTCATTCTTTTTGAAGAGAATTATGTTAAAATGAGGCAAAATTGCAACAGCTTCAGCTGGACCCCAGTAAACTATTTCCAAATAACACCCCCGGAACCCCATTAAAGTGGTTTCCATTAATTAAAATTGATCTCAAGTATTTTATTCATATAAGAAATTAAGCTTATGGCCCCCCTGAAAACTAAATAGATACTAGTAAAGCCCGAATGAATAGTTGTAACAGGCATCTGGGCCAAGTGTAAAAGGTTAATGTCTAAATCATAAGCCTTAATTCATATGCGTGTAAATAATGGTTAGAAAAGTTACCCACATATGGCGTAAAAGGATTTCCGATGGCTAACTTTTTATTGTATACCGATCAACCTATTTGCACAGCTACATCCCGTTTAGCTACCCAAACCAGGCTAATCGAGAATTTTAATGTCTCGATTGGGGTGGGTCACATAGGGTAGGTCACTGTGACCCGGGTCACAAAATGGCCATACCGTACCATGACTTGCAACTCAAGCAGCCTATATAAATGTAAACATAACGTAGGCCAGATGCACTCTGCATGGACGGATTGTGCTATCACTGACCTAGCTAGCCTCAGCCTGCTCAGTCAGGACTCAGAGTTAGTCCTGATCATGACTAGATAGTCTTACCTTTTAATATGGCTGCCAGCGGCCATTTTCATAGATTATCTAGTATGACGAGTTGTTTGCTCGTGATAGTTGGCCCATTTAAGCCAAATACACAGCCAGATTCTGTACTCTATACTTTGCTCTGTAAAGTGGCTTAATAATCACTGTTTGCAATAAATGGTATATTTTGTAGACATTCTTGAGAGTCTTGTACATCATGTATAACCAGTTTTTCAAGATTTGAAATTCACATTATGAAATTTTCAGGGTGATGATGAGGTGAAATACCCTCTTGGTGTCTACATTGCGTTGGGCGTGCCAAATGTGGCAGCCTAGGTACATGTACATGTTGACATAAACTTTTGTGGAATAAAAAATTGTAGTATGGGTTACAAATTGGTAAGACAATGATTCTAAGACTCTAGAGGGATGCCTATGGATGTCAAAAGAAAAGTATTTTTTTCTTG
>JAMKCH010025174.1:0-31721 GCA_023653785.1 Ophioderma brevispina | reverse complement strand
GCCGCCACCGCCTGAATAATAGTACATTTTTTTGAAGAGCGCCCCCAATTTTTAAAGAATTTTGAGATTTTTACATAGTTGCATTGGTAACTGGCTAGTAAAGTATACCTGTGAATGGTTAAGCTCGAAAATATCTATGTGTCACAAACGAAGGAATTTTGTAATTATTATCGGAGATCTCCGATAATACTGTACTGACCCTAGTATAGTCCCACCTGTTTTTAACCTGAAATTAGCTTGAATTTAGGGGGTGGATTATAATGGGATCTCCACCCTAACATGAAACACAAGAGTATCAAAATTTCAGTCTTTCAGCGTTAAACTTCTTTCAGATATTTCCAAGTGTCAAATGAGATGTGTGATCACCAAAGACCTGTAAATGAACTGATGATGCATGAACCTAATTAATTTTGTAAAGAAAATCACAAGAAAATACTTCCAAAACAGAAATGATTATAACAAAAATTGCATGTAATCTATTTCTTTCCACCAAAAAAACTTATGGTGGGATTATAATAGGATTTTCTACTATTCTTTAGATTCTTTAAAAACTGGGAGTGGGATTATAATCGAGTATGGGACTATACTCGGGTCAGTACGGTAATTCAACGGCTGCTGGAAACAGCCTTCCAATGTGAAATAGCCGGGAAACAGCACCATGTACGTGTCTACGCTCATCCATTAGTTGTTTTATTGGTTCAGGCAAGTCAAGTTAGAGTTTATTTTCTCAAGGTGGCACTATTTCATCATGGACGGACATAAACGTAGCATTTCTAGCTCATGCCGTTAAAGTGACAGGAGGAGATTTTTTTTAGGATACCGTGGGTACCAATTTCTTCTCAAATTCACGGATGGTGAGACCACCCTACCCGAGAACCTTTCGAAGGTTTATTGGACAAACAGGTACAAAGAAAACCGCAAACCTTGTTTTGAACTTGTCTGCTATCGTAATCGTTCCCATAGAAAACCATGCTTTGACTTTCTGTCGTGCTCGACAGAAACTACTAAATCATCTTATTACATAAAGACGGCATATTAGGCTTATTCATTCAGGTGTGATCTAATATATTGGTAAGCATTCCAAATATGTACAAAACCGGGGTTCGACAAAAATTGGGGGCCCTTCTTTCTGGAAATCTCCTTGTGTCTCTTTAAGTTCAATCTGGGATCCCAATTCTAATGACAAAATCGCTTATTTTATGATAAATACACATTTTTTATCATTCTCGTTCGCGGGTATAGTTCCCTAGACAATTGCCAACGTAACTCTGCCAAAATATCAAATTTTTGAAAATTGGGGGCGCTCTTCAAAAAATGTGCCATTATTGCTCGATATCCCCCCAAAACCCATTTCTGGTGCTACCACTGTTCAGAGAACCGTCTTAAATGATTGAGGTTTGACTTTTATTGGGTGCTTTGCTCTCCCCCCCAAAAAAAAAAATAATATTGCGCAAGTATTTAATAATATGCGAATCCCCTTCTTCATCCCGACAGTATCCGCTCTGTGAAATGTTGCCCTCAGCCCCCTTGCCCACCAAGATGTGTTGAAAAGCAAAATGGCAAAAATAAATTGATATAGGGCCAGGCCTAGCCCTAGGCCTACTCGTTGAATATGCTCCATTGACAGAATTTATTCATCTGTATATTTCCTAAAACATGAATACTATTAAATAGATTTTTATTGCATTGCAAATAACAACGTACTACGAGATCAATGTTAATGCTGAATGCATGTGCATCAACATTGCATCGATGTACATTACAATGCTGTAGTAAATGGCAATGGGACATCCATTTTAACAATCGCCAAGGGTCTCACATTTCACTAAAATGTGACCAACGTCGGGACAAAATTGAAAAACAGGCAACTTCGGGCACTGTCAAGTTTGGTGTCATTGTTTAGATCTATACGTACAGCATTTTTCTTCCCAATTCAAGTTAGATTTCGTCTCCATCTTAGGAACATGCTATCTCCTACCATGGAGCTAGAAATAGAAGGAGTGTGGACCCTGGCACTATAATCCGGTGAAGTGGTACTTGAGCCGGTTAATCTTTTGTTATGGTCGACGATCTTGAATGCGAAGGCCACTTGAACACGGCTTTTATGTACATGATGGTTATGCGCCTCTTCCACGCTTGAGCACTCATCACTCCAAAAATATTTGACATCGTGCCGTGACCTTTCCCTTGGTGAACTGGAAGCCGGCGCCGACGAGCCTGTTTTTTTGGTCACTAGCTTGTGTGGTAACCTTAGAACCTTCCGGCATCTATTTCCAGTGGTCAGTTTCCTGACTCAAATTACGCGAAAACCCGATCAAATTTGGACATTCTATTCACAAGTTACGGCGATCTAATGACCGCCAGCTGTTCAGTTATTATGAAATATAGCAATATTTCATGCCATAATTATGGCATTTTGCGGGGGTGGCCGGGGTGGGGGGGGGGGGTGTGAGTAAATGGAGAATGACCCCAAATGACCTTGTTTTACCTTGAAGATGACGTGGTTCCATGTCTAAAAATAATCAATAATCAGTATTTAAAGGCACTATCAGTGATTTGCTAAATCAGAAAATCGAAAAAATCATCAAAAATCAGATTTTTGCATACATGTATGTAACAAGTACAGGTATCCTAACATACCCTGCAAATGATAAGACCAGAAGCAACCTAATAAGGACAGAATCGGAAATTTTAGTCATTACTGTCCGTTCGGACACTTACTACAACACGTAATTGAATGGGGAATCGTATCTTGGAACACTGCCGTTTTCTTCCTTTTCTATCAATTCTTCAGTTGGAAAAGGTAACTTATGATAATTCTACGTATACAGACTTATCCTTCACTTTGAAGCTATTCCTGCAAATTTCAAATATTTTTCAAATCACTGATAGTGTCTTTAATTGTAAACATTTATGCCAAGTTTCATGCTTTTATAAAGAAATGCACAATTCTTACAATATATGTTGCTATCTGCTTAATGTACCTGTCAATTGATGTCCCGGCTCCTGGGTACCCGGGGATGGCCGGGACTTGCATGCAAGTTAGCCGGGGATTTGATCATTTTTTTTGCCCGGTTGGGTCGGGAATATACCGGGGTTTGTCGGGGGAGTTCACACTGGCCAAAAGCCCGGGATTTTGGGCGGGGATTTTGGCCGGGATTGAGCCGGGTTTTGCAATGAAGCTGACCGTGACTTGCCATGACATTGCAACTAGCTAAAACCGTGCCGGGGCTACTGGCGGTAGCTTGACCGGGATTTGATAACAAGTTGGCCCGGAGACTGCAGTGCATTTGCAGTGGCAACAGCTACATAAAATGCACAGATATTGTCTTGCATGCAGGGCTTGCATGCTGAAATGAACATTACAACTTTAACTTCGGTTAGCTCCGAATCTCCGATTTTAAGAGTTTTTGTGTATATATTGCAGCAGAATCTCCAAAGTTGGAGTACTAAACGAATTACTATTATTTCAAACATGCACAAAGCTTCCGATTTCAAAGATTTTTCAGTGGCCGCAGACTCTCCGATTTTTGGAGTCTTGCATTTAAAATAATGACATGCAGAACCTCAGAAATTGGAGTAATAAACATAAATAATAATATTTCAAACAAGCGCAAAACCTCCAATTTTTTTACTTTTTTGCGATGGCCGCAGGCCCTCCGATTAAAGATTTTTGCGTATGATACGTAGAACCTCAAAAATCGGAGTGATATTACATAATACACAGTACTTCTCAGGATAGAGTTATCAAATTTCGCGTGACCAGTGCGTTCGTCCCGCGTTTATCCCGCAAAAGTCTTGCCACAAAATTTAATTAAAATAAACCACTCCAGAGTCTCCTCAAAACTGCCACATCATGTCAGTACTCTCTGGATTATTGTGTTTCAAGTTCCTGTGTTGTTCTCCGAAGTTTTGTAGACATTAAAGCCCGAACTCCACTCTTTATTTCAAAACTTTTGATCTCATTTTTGGATTTCTCCATCTTTTTCTCCAGTGTTAACATTTGGTGAAATACCACGGGTATATTTATACGCTTTGGAAACTGCCTTGTCCTTACTTAAGTTAACACTAATAGCCGGGCACATGGCCGGGCACTGTCCAAGGATTGGGCCGGGGTTTGCAATGCAATGCGACGCTATCGAGGGTCGGGACTTGGCCGGGGATTTCCACGCAAATATTGCCCGGCCGGTCGGGGATTTAGCCGGGATTTGGCCGGGTAGTGCAACATTTTAAAACTGCAACTCTGTGCAAGTCCCGGCCATCCCCGGGTACCCAGGGGCGGGGACATCAATTGACAGGTGCATAACTATGTACATCGATGCAATGCATGATGCACATGCATTCATCATCAATATTGATCTCGTTTTGTTGTTAATTATTGTACCAAATAGTTTTACGACCTGTTTTAGGAGTGCGGCGATGATCATCGGTCACAGTCGGGGATAAGCGCTCAATCGGGCGATCGCCCGATTGAGCGACTACGGCCAATTGGGCGATGTTCACCCTAAAAATCATAAACACCAATTTTGTTAACACCTCGGATTATAGTACATATTATATCACCTTTTGATCCGTCAGTAATGATTCTGTAAAAATCCAAGTTCAAAGTGCATAAATCGAACTCAAAAGCTGCTGGATTACTTTCCAATGGCATTTTGGATGTGCATCGCCATTTTGTTGCTACTGCTCGTGCGCAGAGCCTTTTCGGCCTTTACTGCGCATGTGCAAATGCCAGGCTATCATATCAATTAGAGAACGCAACGCGAAGTCAACTTCTTCTGTCACTCTTTATAGAAAAGTTTTTTGTTTTTTAAACCTTTGTACCCTAAGATGAAGGCTATGTTTGGACACCAATCATATGCAAATTGACACATCACTCATTTTGGGACTATTTTCAAGATGGTTGACTGGGGATTCTCCTGAAGTTGATGGAAACGAAATATTTCTGGCAATGGTACGTTCCAAAAGGTGCTGATTTTTACCTCTAAAATCCCAACTTTTACCTCCATGTAGCAGAAAAGTCCCCGATGAATGTTTTTTGACCCGCTGAGATTTTAGATATTTGTATTTAAAGTAAATTGGCAAAAAATTTTTTTGTGAATTTGCCTAAATTGTGAAGTCACATGTGAATTCATAATACAACTCGCCGAATTCGGCGATACGAAATCGCCGTATGAGGCGAGGCGGTCGACATCGCCCGAAAAAAAAAACAAAAAAAAAAAAAAAAAAAAAAAAAAAAACAAAAAAAAAAAAAAAAAAAAAAAAAAAAAAAAAAAAAAAAAAAAAAAAAAAAAAAAAAAAAAAAAAAGGAGAAAAAAAAAACAAAAAAAAAAAAAAAAAAGAGGGAAAGCGCTTATCCCCGACTGGTCAAAGGATTTGGGAAATCTTTCTCCTTCTCTCCTACCCCATGAACCGCTCCAGTCAAATTTGTATTCCTTGTCACCTGTCCATGGATGGCATGGTGGTCCTGGACCTTCCTAAAATCATGTTATGTGATGAATGCGTCAGGCTCACCGCCGGAACATACCTTCATTTACATGATGAAGCGGGAATGTGGGTCCAATAATTTTGGGGCCTCATTTTGCGTAGCGCCATATGCTAGCCTTGCCATTCCAAGTAGCTACTTCTTAAAACTTACCATATATCAAGTCAAAAAGATCTGACAACAGCAAGTAATTTGCGTACTGTTTCCGGGATTGTTTCGTTGTCCAGGACGCCATTTCATGATTTCGTTTCGAAGTGGCTATTCGTACCGTGGCGGTGCTAATTGCTAACAACTTCGTCTTATTCGCACCGCGACAAATGGGCTGTCTTACTCATGCGTTTGACCTGAGCTACGTGTCTATTTCTTCCACGGCGGCAAATTTGATTATCACTATTCTCTCAGACCTGAGATCGAAAGATGTTGTAGACAGACAAAGTAGGCCTAAAACATAACCTGATACGAATATAACTCTACTTATAACCTATGGGGTAAGGCCAGGTACTGGTCGAGCTCTGCCAGGGAGTACTGTCTTTTTCATTGAAAAAAATGGAAATGACCAATGCTTGTGGTAGATAGTAGGGAGGCATATTTGGGGGCAAGAAAATCGAACATGTTATTTGCTGATTTCTATGACCGAAAGTTTTGTGTTATTGTTGTTTTTTTATGTGTTATTAGCTTTTTTATTTATTTATTTTTTTTTTGTGGAAGAAAAATGTGCAATTTTGGATGAATTGTTATGCATAATTTGTGATGTGTGCCACGGTGATAGGCCTATTAAATACAACATAACAACATCATATATTACATATAATAATTAACATAGACATCATGATTTTGAGAAAATTCTCCAAATGTGGTTCGCTACATTAATATAACACATGCTGTTCTATTGGCCAAAACAAAACTAAGTAATTGAAAATTTTAAAATATTAAGTAAAAAAATCAATTTAAAATCAATATTTTTTTTTTTAACCAAATTAACAGCAATTAAAACTTAGGCCTACTAAAAATATCAGTTAATAAAAAATAAGCAATAATGATAACTTAAAAACAAATTAAAACTTGTTAAAAAAAAAAAAAAAAAACCAAAATAGTACAATAACTGAATAAAATAAAATTAAAAAGCAATAAAACCATATAAAGATGAAACAAAATGAAAAATACATAAATAAGCAATAACTAATATAAACAATTATAAAAATGGATGACAATAGATGAAAAAACACAACAAAAAAAAGTTCTTTTGGAGTAGAAACATCCCAATTAGCAAAAACAAAAAAAAGAAACAACGAAGAAAAATCCCCCCCCCCTCCATGCGGAATGTTTTATTGAATTATATCGTATCAATATATATATCTATCTCTCTTCTAGATATATATCTATATATATCTATATATATATCACATGTATAAATTATAGCTGATATTAGGGCTCTAACCTAATTGCCGCGGTGACGGTGTGAACCACGGGCAAATTTTGTTATTTGTTATCGCTCTGGGTGCGAATTACAAGAAATATTCCTGATTCGCACCACTACGGTGCGAATTACAAAAAGTTTTCTTATCACACCGCTACGGTGCGGCGAATTGACAAGAAAAGTTTTCCTTATTCAACCGATACGACACGGGACTACGACGCTACGGCGGTGGTCAATACAAAGAAAAGTTTTCTTATTCACACCCGCTAACGGTGCGAAAGTTAACAAGAAAAGTTTTCTTAGTCACACCGCTACGTGTGCGAATTCCCGAAAAACTTGCTTATTCGCACCGTGAACGGTGCGAATAGACTCTTTCTTTTCGATGAAGTTGGCAGACGTGTCAAAGGTCACGCACCTTCCTGAAGTTGTTTTACGGAGCCCCATTGTGCCACAATTTCAAAATTGTAATTAACTGTAGTACTTATTAGAGATACATTTAGGGACCGTTCATTAATACGGGGGAGGGGGCTGAAAATCCAAGGTGGTTTTAAAAAAATACAACCCCCCCACCCTTTGCCACAATGTAAAATTACCATCCCTCCTACTGCCATATGGCACTTGACCCTGCACATCTTGCCAATACCAAGTAAGATCACAACTAAAAATCTCCCTCTTGCACTTTAAAAGTTATTGGAGGATCAACATATGTTTCTGTAAGACCACACAGCAGCAACTGACTCATAAAGAAAATGTCTTTTAAAAGTATTGAAAACAGTTTCATCGGAATGTAAAGAAATTTTACCTGCAGACTGCCTTCCGTGACCATATATCAACCCTGGGTTGACCCAATGACAATTCTATTTTATATAGTTTTTTCTCCCCAGTAGCACCAAACATCTGATTACAAATTTGAATCAAATGCAGTCCAACTCTTTGGATATATTGGAGCAAAGACCAGGAGCAAAGATGTGTGGTGTGTGTGGTGTGGTGGGGGGGAGTTAGCAAGTATTAATGCACCCCCCCCCCCCCTCACTTTTTTTTTTTGACAACAAAGATCTGAGCACATGTGCTCAAATTACAGTTGTTTTAACATGAACAATCTTCTTACATACATTAACAAATACACCCTTTGAACAATATAGCATGGAGTTTCACTTATTCTTACAGTAATTCTCTATAATATCATTGTACACGTAATTACGCCGACTTGCCATTTCTTTTATTTTACGAATTGGTTATGATTACATTAAAAACAGCCATGAATTACTAACGTTGTAATATAGTTTTTATTTCAAATGTTTTACAGCATCAATACTCGGTAAAGTTCTTAAAATTTTTGACCTTTACATATAATTTTTGCTATGACCGTTATCAATGTAAACTTAAATCTGTTTTTGTCCCAAAAAGGATTAAAAGCGGGGTGTCCCTTTGAAATCGTAACGTGTAGCAAAATATGTTTGTTTTTATCCATCTACAAAATGCGACCAACTGTTTACCACTATTTTACATTCCACAAAGAGATGCATTATTGTTTCGTGGCTCATTATGACAAAAAGTGCAGACAATCAACTGGGCTGATGTTCCTTTTTAAAAGTAAAAAGTAATTGGTGGCCATTATTCTTTGGTTTATTCTATTTGAAACATTGTAACTTGGTGTCCTTCTTGAGAACTCTTAAATTTAATGTACATATTCTTTTCCAAACCGCATCATTTAGAAGCATTGCCATGTGTTTGGAGCAACTTTATAAGACTGGACAAAAGCGTCGTAGAAGGTCCTGCAACCTTTTGTTGTTTGATACACTTCACGAGATCTGGCTGAACAGGCTGTATGGGTTTTCTAAACCATTTTTTATTAGATAAATGAAGTTATTTTTACTTGATCGTATAATGCCATTATATTCTAGATAATAGTTTGGTTTTACGGAGTATAACATTTTACAAATTCTTCCATTGACTTAAACGTACCATCTTCTCAGAAGATCGTTTCACGAAATATACAACCCTTGTGGTTATAATTAACAGAATATCCACCAACTTTTATTTTGTCATTCCAATCCACCAAAGAATTGGTTACGATCCGATTAAAAATCCAAGTTCTGATTATTTAATACTTTAATGAGTGAAGCCCGTGAGTGTAGTATATCACACAACCAGTAACTATTTTTTTTTAATCTCTCGACTTATATGATTTAAAATGATTATCCCAAAACAATAAAGATCGTCCACATCTAATCTGCAGATAACAGGAACATCTTATCCCCTTTTTCATCCCCATTTAAACACTTATCGAATCCATTCCGCGTTTCAATGTTCATGTGCAATTTCAACGTTAGGCCTTTTACACCCCCATTTTCGTAATGTTGCACAAACTGCTTCCTATTTATGTTATCCGGCTTTCCGTTCCAGCTAAACTCGAAAATATCTTCATTCAAGGTTTTTAAACCAATTCCTTACTTGGTTCGGGAACATCTGCGCTATATCACCTTAATTTGATAACACGATGGGATTTCACCACAACTACTTGACCCAACACTGTTAGGTTTTCTTTTGTCCAGGTGACATTTGTTTTCTCATAGCTTCAAGACTTTTATTATAGTTAATATCTGGCATATTGTCAGTTTGTACTAAAAAAGATCCCTAGTATCAAAAGGTAACCATCAAAACTCCAATTTAATTTCAAGTCTATTGCTATTCGTGGTTTCTATATTTGTTTGATATCCAATCCATCCATACCGCTGTAGTTTATCCATATTAACTTTAAGTCCTGTATCTTCTAGAACGTTTGTAAAGTTTTTTGTATAGCACTTTCTCTGATTTTCAGATCCACTAAAATTAAAGTTTATCGTCAGCGTACTGAGAGATTTTAAAATGCACATGATCATTTAACCGATATCCATTTAGTCTGTATTACAATTATCATTGTAGCTATTAATCTCTGCACACAACACAAAAATGTATGGGGAAAGTGGATCACCTTGTCTGCAACCACCACAAAATTTGAAAAAAAGTGAACTATTCCCGTTAACAATTACAGACACGATGCATTATTATATAGTGGTACAAACCATTTACATATATGCTCTGATCTCTTCCGAAATTACAATCCTTAACTTATTTTTAAGATAATTTTGTGGAGACCGTGTCCAAAGCTTTTCAAATCGATCATAACAGCCTACCATGGATATTATTAACTCAGTATAATTTAATATGTCATAAATTATCTTATTTTTCACCAATAATCTTATTGGGACAAAACCAGTCCGGTCTTCTAAAATTATATTGGGAAGGATTGACGTTAATTCTGTTAGCTATGCAACGATGCAATTTGTAAGAATATTTACAAGGGAAATTGGTCTCGCAATTTTTAATTAAGTGTCGAGGTTTCTCTCCCTTTGGGATAAGAAACAATATGTCCCATTGTGTTGTGTTTGGTGATAGACCCCTTTTTTTAAACCGGCATTTAAAAACAAAAGTTCAGACCAAAACATTTTAAAAAAACTCAACATTAAAACCCACAGTCCTGGAGTTTTTATTGCTTTTTATATTTTATTAAAGCCAGTTAATTCCTCTACTATCGTTATTTCCCCCTCTATGCTTTCGGATTGATTTTTGTGATAGTTTTATTATAGGTAGCTTATTGTTAATTTCTAAGGTTTAATTGTGTTTGCTTTCTTTGGTACAGATTCTTAATCAAAAGCACAAACCTCTTTCCATAATTCGCCTGAGATGTGATTACGTGATACCATCTGTTTTCAATATTCTAATTGATCTGCTTGTTTACATAATTTTTTCTTTTTTTCCAAGTTTAGAAGTATTTTTTGTTTCTTCTCGCCCTCGTCAATCCATTTGCTTCTTTGATCTAATGAAAAACATTTTTTCTTTCTTCTAAGAGTCCTTCAAGTTTACATCTTGCCTTGGGATAATTCATTTGCTCAAAATTTCTGCATTTGGATCATCCTTTAGTAATGCCCTTCATCTAATTTTCATAATCTAAAATACGTTGATTTAATTTTTCTTTGTTTTGTCTATTCTTTTCTTTCATTTTTGCAGAGTAAGCTCATGTAACTCCTCTAATTTTTATAAAGAGCCTCAAAGAAAGTGAGATCGTCAGAAATTTGGAACTTTAAAACAATTGAATCAATTTCCTTCAATGATTGACAATATTGTCGTAGGTACAGCCTATCACTTTTTAACATTTACAATAGCTTTTTTAACAACTTTAACAATATTCTTCATCTTCAAGCAGGTCTTGTTTAATTTCCAAGTGCATTTACCACGTGAGTGCCTTTTGACCGGAACTTTCAGATTTGTTCGTGCTAGGTCAGCAGTCTTTTTGAACAAATTTGGTGGTCATACATGTATAAGCATTTCAACGCAAATTGACCTCTAGAGACCTTGAACTTTTGGGTCACTATGAACCTGCAAAACAAAGGTCAGACGACTCTATCCTGCCTATTCATGTCAATATCAGACCCATACGTCAATTAAAGCAAAACGAAACGCCAGGGAGGAGGGGGCATGGGGGGCTTTCCCCCAATTTTTTTTCTGGCCCTCCCCCTAGTTTGCACCCCCCCCCCCCCCGTCCAAAAGAAAAATGAAGGATTTTAGGCAAATATCGGCGATTGGGCCAAAAATCACTAAATTTGGGGGGGAAAATCAGCGATTTTTGGCAAAATGGTTAAAACACTCCAAATATTTGATACTTTGACCCCCCCCCCCTCGAATTTCAATTTTTTTCCCAAAAAAAATCACTTGCCCCCCCCCCCCCCGAAGGTCTGGCGCCGCCACGCAACGCATGGCCGGACAGGGACAGACAGGACAGACAGATCTCATAATTTATTTTTAGTATGGTCCTACTTCGTCCAGCTGAAATAAGGAGTGATGTCATTAGCTTTCACACAGACTTTAAAGGGCCATGGCCCGATCGCAAATAGCCTCGTCCCCAGAACCCAGATTTTTACTGGAAGTGTTAATATTTTGGTGTCTAAAGAATGCTATTATTTTTCTATTACCTTGAATCTTAGGCTGGAAGTGTTTGGTTGGATGTTATGAGCGAAAATGTACCCCATTGGTCGACCAATATTAATTTTACACAGTGATATGGCTTACAAAAATCACGTTTATGCTCTCGACATCAAAACGGATTGGAAATATCGGCGCGGAAACTTTACAGAATGGGTTTGGGGTGAAAGGGTAATCCAATCAAGATGAAAAAACTTTATATAATTAAATCGGGGGCCATGCCCCCTTTAAATGTGCAAAATCGCAGTTAAACGCAGTTGGTTCGAAAACTATTAAGAAAGTTGAAAGGACAAATTAAAAAAAAATGATTTCAACAAACAATCTTTATATTATTCATAAATCAAAGACAGTACCTCAAAGTTCTTTATGAAAAATGTCAAACAGGTTTGTTAATATTGTGAACTTTTATTTTCACAACAACTTCAACCTTTAGCTTGTATTTTCATTATGTAACTTACGTTATCATATGGTATAACAATAAAATGGAGATTTCAATCACAAACTAGTACACTGTAATACGGTACCTCGGATGTGTTTTATTAATCACGGACTTTATGTAAGTTTTTGATTTCATACGTAGTAAATACTATTCCACGTGATCTGAAAACTATTTTGGACTCTTTAACTCCTACGTTGAATCATTTAGATCAAATTAATACACAATTACTTTTTTCTTTCGTGTATTTTTATATTTTACCCTTAAGTTGGTCTGTTGCTTTCAAATGTTACATTTGTTGCTTGCTCTCACATTGGCTATTACATTGAATGATCAATTTACTATGAATGTACATGAAGGACAATTTATGTAACATGTTACATTAACATCATAACGTAAGTTACACAATCAATGCTACTGCTCTACATGGTGAATATCGAGGAAATTAAATCATTTCAATGTTTCTGTCTAATACAATGATCATTCAAATGAATTTGTAAGATTCTCCTTCAATGCGAAAGGTATCATCTACAAAATGAGTAATTTCTAACGGTCTTTGAATTAACTCGAAAATAAAAATAATCCGTTACAATTAATATTTTTTTCTCAATGGCAATTTCAAATGTAATGAATGATATTCCTAATTAAAAATACTCACCAAAATCATCAATTGTGTCGTAAATATATTTGTCATGATAAGCCAGATTATTTTGCATTTCCCTATAGGATTTGTGTTGCAAGATTGATTGGATAAAGGATAAAGGGTAACGTAAGTTTCATTAATTTTATCTAACTAACGCTTATGGGTTCAGGGAATCACATAATTTTACTTACAAAAAAACGCTATATACAGAAATACATTCAATGAAGCCGTCTTTCTTGAATCAATTGGGCAGGTATTTGCTTTGACATAATTGCATATTTTCCCCCCTAAAGGCAACTTTATGTTGCCTTTATGTTTGTTTGCCGTAACGTAAGAAAAAAAGCAGGGTCGGTCGGTCGGCTTTGTTTTGTTTTTGCAGAGTTAGACAAAATACATGTTAAATACTTAAAATTGAGACCTTTTTTCAAAGTCTAAAAACATTCAAACTTTAACTTAAATACTTTTATGATTAATATTCCTGTTTTCCCATGCTGTCCATGTTTCTCCAGAAAAAAAAAACCAACGGAATTGGTGAAAAAGTGGGTCGTCGGATTTTTTTTTTCAAAGAAATTGAAAAAAAAAAAAAAAGTCAGACGGTCTTTAAGGTCTGTTTGGTTACGACAAACAAACATCTTTTTAAACCTAATCTCTCTGTCAAAATCGTGTTATTTACACAAACCTTAATAACAACACTATTTCAACACTGCCAACGCAACCAAGTTTTAGCATCAGGAATTTTAAGGTATATCTCAAGTTTTCTCATTAAAGAACTAATTAAACATGTTGGCTTGTTTAATTTTAGTTTAAATGATTTAGTATATGTCCCCATTAGTCAAATTAGTGTTAGTCAGTAGTCACAGATGATTAGTAAGTAACTTAGTTGGCTGTTTAGTTTAATTAAAGGAAACTAATGAAACTCAATAGCCCCCTGGCTGAAATTCATGCTCTTGTTTTCCCCATGTTGATTTCTAGTGAGATATCTAAAGATAATAAAGACGCCATGAGTTAAGTTGTTAGTAATATGTTTTATAATATTGCAACTTACTCCCAACACATCCCCATTACGTAAAAGTACACCTTGTATATTCATAAAGAAACAGTATAAATAAAAACACTTTAATGTAACAAGAGTATAACCACATGAATTCATTAGTTTATTTATGAAACCTATGTTACCACATGTTTAAAAGGCAGCTTTAGGTACATTTGACTATATATGAAAACGAATCCGTAGTTGAAAAAACGAAACTTACGTAACATGATTATAAACTTACGTTACAAATTTTACCTACATGATGTCTATATTGCACTGTAAAAAATCTATAATGTGACATGTTTGTCGGTTTGAACCCGAGCTACCGTAAAAGAGTAAACAGTAATTCCTGAGAAATAAAAATTTCACTGATTTAGCAGTTAAAAACATGTATTTACCTTTAAAGGGCAAAATCGTGGATATCTTTCAGCTATTTCAACACATTTCCATTAAAAACTCGCCATTTATCGAGCGTCTCACGTCGTTATCAAGTAGCGCCAACGCATGATGGCGCTTCATAGTTTGATCCAGCGACAGGGGGGGGGGGCGGCCAAGCTAGCGTCGTTTTTGCCGTTCCCATAGGTGTAGCACGTAATCACGCAAAACTTGTCAAATATTCTAAAGTCGAAAATATGTTTACGATCAAATATTTTCACACATTCAAAATCCGTTGGTAGTTGAAAGAAATCAATCAGGGTATAGTTTTTTTTGGTATGAATTACGGTTACAAACGGGATCCATTTGTGAACGAGGCTGGTTTGACCTCAGTTAATCGCAGGGTCCACCGCCATTTATAGCTGCGGACCATGTACAGGCCCGGGTAGAATAATTATGGTCCGGCGTAACTCTAGTCCGGGAACAATGGTGAACAATAGGGCAATAGATTCAGTTGACTCTGCAAGCAACATTAGTTTCACGCTTTATTCCGTATCGTCTATGCGGGCCCGGACTGTGGATCCCGCCGGAATATATCTGCTTGCAACCGGGTACCAGTTTAGCCGATGCACCCCGCCTATGCACCACCGTGAAATGATTCGTTTGACCGGCATGTAGCAATACTCTCATGTCCGGTCTTTAAAAACGATTTGATGATAGTTTTGCAGCACAATAGCACCACGACAGAGAAGATGAGAAAGAAGGAGATGGCTCGATTTGCAATCCGATTACCCAGGATTACTCTCATTCATCAGCTCATTGATAGGAAACTTCAAGGGCCCCTCGATTGGACCTTTGAAAGTAATGTGTCAACCCGCCTCAAGCTGGCCGGATTGGGAAGGTTTCACAAAAGGAAGTAATTGACACGCTCCCATTAAAATATCTTTAATTAGCATTACTTTTCCAGCCTAAAAGATCTCTGCTGGCATGAACTCCGCGGTTGTTCTGATGATTGTTATTTATTTAATCGTTGGCGAAATAATTGAGGAAAGAACAGCAAATCGACCCTTTTTCGGTCGGCAAGCTTTAACATTGATTCAAGTTTTGGGGGTCAATAAAAGATGTTATTATTTTAGCCTAATTACCCAATATCCGGTATTTCCTAGAAATATGATATGATGATATTAGATAAATGCATTTTCAATCCACAAAACATACACCACCTCAACCATACTTTTGTTGTGTCAGAAAGTGTCCAAAGTGCCAAAATACTTGGAAAATTTGGGGTCAAAGTTGTTTATAACTGATTCAGGCGAGTACGTTTCGCTGTACGGTCACGACCACAGTGATAGACCCTGTGGTCAAATCCCAATTGAATACTTGGTAATTGGAATGGGGGGTTTCTGCATGGGATTTACTGACAGTGTATGTAATGTCTCCTCCAGCAAGTAGTGCAAGTCTTTTGTCCAATCGATTGGATTTAAGCCGATTGAGATTAATAGGCGGTTGAACAGTTTTCTTTTGAAGTAGCAGGCGAACCACCTCCTTCTTTCTCATCTTCTCTGCAACCCCGACTAAAGCAAGGCAATTTAGATCGATCGCGACTCCGTACGGGAATCCCCAATCGCCACTCACTGATCTTTTAGAACGCGCAACAGTGACTTCCAGCGTTCAGGCTCGTCCAATGATTCGGTCGGCAGTTTTGCGCTATGTGAAGAGCTTGGCCGCCAAACCAGCCTGCCAGCGACAGCAGATGTTATGTCCGGACTCTAAAAAAGGTTTGATTTAGCAGTGATTTTGAATAAATGGTAACATATCTTACCTTATGATTTGACCAATTTTAGGAGTCCATGGCATCCATTAGTATGTTAGAAATGGACAAAACGAAAAGCCGAAATGATTCTCATGAAGGTACTTTGGGTCTAGCTGATAAGAAATGATACTGTTGTAAAAGCTACCAACCCTAACTTTAGTTAGGTGTTTGAGTAACGTATGTTTTGTATTTCTTAACATAAGTGTTTTGGATCTGTAAATGTAAATTTTGACGCTCTTTAGTGCCGATTTTAATACCATACGTGATGGCAGTAATACCTCGCCTGTCGTATGAAACGACTAAACAGATAATAGATATTAAAAGTAAATTTTTAAAGCTTAATTTTCCCGTCTGTACACCGCGAAATCAATGCATGATACGGGTACGTGGTAACGTAGGTTTCACTTAGATGTGCGATATACTAAATCGTTATTTTTATGAGTCCAAGTTATCATATATTTCAATTTTGCCTATTTCCAATACAATACCTTATGTACTAGAATTTCATTGATAATATGTGCTTCAAATTAATTTCATCTGACAGAAACAATGACATGAAATGAAACATTTTTATTTCGACATGGTGTTTTGAACTAGAACTCTGTAATACAAACTTTCTTTGGTCTGACATATTTATCTTAAGAATCCAAAATTTTATATATTTTTTTACTTTTTATGTAAATATTTAGAAATTTTCCGATTTAAACGTATGAATTTTACTTATTATTAGTGAAAACGTGAACTTCATTCATGCGACCAAGCGGTGGGGGACAGACCAAGAGAACGTTTTTTTTTTTTTTTTCCAACTTGCGGCCGATTTAATGTTTTGACTCAGCCCTAGTAATCACGCTGCGCACAAATGTCGAGAAAGCCATGCCATCACTCCTTAGTTCAAGCCGGATAAAGTATAGTAATATAGATTTTTTTCATAACTCAAAGAAACATTTCCTGAGCCTTAAATTCTTATCATGAAGAAAATATTATAATAAAATTTTTTAAAATTAGGGGGAAATCGGTACTGGATGTCTTTTTAATTTAGTTTTTTTAAGAGTTTTTTTTAAATCACCAAAAATAACACAATCCCACATGCAAACATTGGCTGGTATTCCGAAAGGGAATCTAACTTTAGACCGGTTTTAAACCAGGGTTAGTCCTACATGAGTGACCTTTTTCCTTTTCAAAATACTGTGAAAGTTAAATTTAACAGGTAAGAAGTCCTCATTAATGGACCGGAATGGGCCCATCCATGAGAATTTTCCTCCATCCCGTTACAGCAGCATTTTCGGGCAACATTTTAGATTATGTTGAAGGAAAAAGAAAGTCCCCCTGTAGGAATACACCTGGGTCTAATAAGTTATATATAGTCTCCCTTTCAGAATACCAGCCTAACATTTTAATACAGTCCAACCGAAATGCTTATTCTTTAGTAACATCACCCTCTTCCCTGAAATATGTGATTTATGGTTGAATAAAAGTCCCATGGGCAGTAGGCCTATTAGGCCTAACCAGTTTTGTTCAGGTAATTTTGCAATTATGTAATTAGGAATTTGTTTCAAAGTAGGCCTAATATGCTGCTGCTGCTATCATTTTGCAGCTTTCAGCATAGCACCAAATGTTGTTTCCCCTTTCATTATACACAATTAAAAAGGGTAAAAAATATTTGAAAAATGACATATTAACATGTTTGCCATTTGATTTTGGTCAAAAGTGAATAACATGATTTGGGATGCCAGTTGGTTAAAGGTGCGTATTCCGATCGTCTTTGGGACCCCCCCCCCTGATTTTGATATCAGAAGAAAGGCCGTATTTTTCTCATTGTCGTCCTGAAATTTGAGCCCTCAAATCCATTTCATTCCCAAGATATAAACAAAAAACTGCCGTTTTAGTGGTTAACCATCAATATTAGCACGGTATTGAATAGGGCTTTGCAACATGCATTATTGCGTCTACCATCAAAACCGCAAGTTTGTTTCCCACGGTACTTGATGGGGTGTATGTGCAAGTGCCAGGCTCTCATTTCAAGTAGAGAACACAATTAGTGGATGAGCCAGACCATCAAAAGTAGCCTTATTGGTATCACCTGGGGGGGGGGGGCAAAGAGGCACTGATACCAGGGGTTCCTAACATTATGACGTACACAAAAATGTATGATGGCCATTCTGTAGGGGTAGCTTAAGCGAGCTAGGGGCTCGCAAAAGATTATACAGGAGGAAAAATTGAAAAGTGGTCCAATGTTGTTGAATTGCATACCAATGGTTCGTTTGAACTCCAGAAAACTCTGTAATAAAAACTTTCTTTGTCTGACATATTATCTTAAGAATCCAAACAATGTTATATCTTTTTTACTTTTTATGTAAATATTTGAGAAATTTCGATTAAAAGTATGAATTTTACGTATTTTAGTGTATATAATGAAAACGTGAACTAATTAATGCGACACGGTTTTTTTTTTCAACTTGCGCCGATTTAATATGGTTTTGATCAGACTAGTAATCACGTGGCACCACAAAAGTGAAGGCGAGAAAGCCATGCCATCACTCCTTAGTTCAGGGCCGGAACAAAGTTGTATAGTATATAGATTTTTTGTACTAAAATCAAAAGAAACATTTCCTGAGCCGAAATTTCATTGAGAAAATTAAACTTTCTCAATACAAAGGGACGAGGTTGTCGATGCGGTGACCCACCTTTGATCACATTTTCCACCACCAAAAGTAACACAATTCACACAGGGGGGGGGGGGGGGGGCACATAGGCTGGATTCTGAAAGGACTCTAACTTTAGGACCAGCGGTTTTGCAACCGGGTAGTCAAATGATGTGGACCTTTTCTTTTCCAAATATGTGAAAGTTAATTTAACAGGTGAGAAAATGATCCTCGGAATGGCCGAAAAGGCCCATCATGAGGAAAGTTTCTCCCGGGACAGCACGTTTTAGAGTTGTTGGAAGGAAAAAAAAGGTCCACATAATGGGTAGGAATAACTGGGCCAAAGTAGTCTCCTTTCCAGAATACCAGCCTAACATTTTAATTACAGTAAAAGGAAAATTGCTATATAGTCTTTAGTACTATCTTCCCTGCAAGGGATTTATGGTTGGAATGTGAAAAGTACTATGGGCAGAAGTAGGCCTATTATTACCAGTTTTGTCCCGGTAATCAAGTTGCAAAATTATGGAATTATGGATGTTTCAAAGTAATATGCTGATAATGCTGCTATATAGTTAATAATTTGCAGCTTTCAGCAAGCACAAGTTGTTCCTTTTATTATGGAGCTACACAAGTTTTTAAAAAGGGTTTTAACAAAAAAATATTGTGGAAAAATGACAAAAGAAAAAAAAAAAAAAAAATAAAAAAATGACCTATTAACATGTGGGCCAATTGATTTTGGTCAAAAGTGGGATAACTGATTGGACTTTCGGAGTGGCCATGTTGGTTAATATTTCATAAAAAAAATAAAAAAAAAGGAAAAAAAAAAATGGAACAAAAAAAACATCCAATGCATTTGACCCATATCACATTAGATATTTTTGTGGTTTGTGGGGGGAGGCATGTTGCAAACATCAAAGAAAAACATGATTAAAAACAGTGGTATGCGACTGAAAGAAAAGAGAAAATGTCAATTAATTTGTATAAATGGAGAAAATAATGAAGGTACCATTTTTTGAAATGGATTGTAATCAACAACAAAGCTGTGCCCCTGCCCGGGAATCGGAACCCGGGTCGCAAGAATGGAAATATTGCATGATACCCTAAACCAGCAGTGCTTTCCAGGAAATATTTTTTGGAAATGTTATCTACATATCAAGAATAGCACAATTTTGTAACACTCCAGCTACATTAAATGTAAATGCTCATTAGCCCCTATTACAATCTAGCTATTTACTAAAATGTACTGACGATTCAATTCTGGTATTATTTTCGTTTAAATTACCACGATACTTTTTCGCAAAGGCTTAATTTTTACAATCGTGGCCAATGCATCGTTTAGGCATGATTGTACAACTATGTTGCAGTTAATGTCAACTTTATCTAATAATTATAAGGACTTCCATGTAAGAATGATTTCTTTCTAGAAACGGCAAATATACTTTTGTTCTCAAAACTATCTTCTTTTTGAAACCCCTTTCTGAATATATTACTGCGTATATTGACCGTAATAAAAGTCCAATTGTGGTATTATGGTGTTTCCAATTTTAGCGGTTTAAATTGAAAACAAACCTCCATGTTTGGAAATATTTTTTTTTTTTTTTTAATTTTGTATTTTTCTCTGTTTTTTTTTTTTTTCTTGTTACGAAAGTGATTTTATCAGTCTGTTTGCCAGTGGAAATTTCGTTTGCACATGCGTTAGCAATAAAGTCAGCGAAAATATACAAATTTCCTTTGTAATACATTATTTTTACAATCGTCAATGCTACAGTTTTATGGAAATTTTATTTCTACATTTATATATTTTTAATTTCACTTTTGCCGCTGATATAACTCCATAAATATAGAGATGAGTGTGCCAAAAATAAAACGCACAGTGAACGAGGTTCTAGAAAACGGTCAACAAAATTTCGGAAGCAAATGGGTTTGATTACTTGATGACCGCGAGGTAAACAAACCGATTCTTCAAGTAATCACTCTTAATCGACGAACCAAACTTTGTCAAGTTGGGCCCATGCCAGCAGTCAAGTAATCAGATTGTTACAGCCACCTCTACCATCTGGTTACGCTTTGTGATACGACAAATACGTTAAAGTCGATCGGAGACGAACATCCGGGGATCAAATTTGAAGGTTGCCTAACTAAAACAAGACCAGGACTCAGTTGTGTGTAGCATCAGGTAACCGCCGCCCAGGGCCGCCCGCCTGTACGCTGTGTTGTACAAACACGACGAAACGGACCAATTCCGGATCTTGAATACATGACGTTAATGATTCGAGTTTGCCAGACATCAACCAAACATTGGCCATACCAAATAGAGATTCAACATGGATGGGATTTTCAACAATTAAAAGCAGCGGCTCAGGCATGTGCATGCTAAAGCAAGCCCACATTGTCATGTGCATGCATATCACTGCAACTGTCACATTATGTGCTATCCATCCAACTAATCGGCCTCAACATTGCAACCTCCAAAGCTGGGTGAAAAACCACCTTCGGGGGGCAACACAGGTCGTCGCAACTTCTTTTAAAGGCCCGACTCAGAGATTTCCGATGAGGGCGCCTCAATTGTCAAACAAATTGTGTTTTGGCAGTTTACATAATGCGTGTCAATATACTAATCACTGTGTGAAATAGCAAGCTCAAATGCGACGTCCTTATATAGGAAAATAACATCTTTGTTTAAAATTCCGGATCCGGAAATTTGTTATACACAGTATCCTATGGCCACTGTATATAACATAAATGTTTACTTCATCAAAACGAACAATTCCGATTCATCTCAAAAACTTTGGAAAGTGAGCATTCTAGGTGACTATCTTTAGTTCTAGTGACTATTTTTAATTAATAATATTAAAAAAATAATTTCAGAAAGAACTTCTGGTCAGACTTTAACTTCGTTGAAGTAAGTCAGAAATGATTGATACTATGGCAGCCACAGCCCCAAAGAACAGTTTCTGGCTCATGTCATGATGGTCGCACCCAAAAAATAGCTGGTGAAATGAGCATTTAAACCGACACAAAGGATTGCTGCTGAACTTTTAATCATCATGGAAGATAAAGGATGAGAGAAATGCACCATTTGAAAAAACATTTGACCATATCCCAAAAAGTGAGGAGGGAGGGCTAATCGTTCAATAATTGTACTTATGGACTCATCTTTTAAAATTTGGATCATAATCTTTGTTGCCATAAGTTACAACCAAACGTTCTGTGGCGTTCCAATGCCATTTAAGGTTTTGAGATTGTGTTGCGAGTATATTTTCCTAAAAATAAAAAAAAATAAATTAATTTTTATTTTGACATCAAGCATCTCGAGAGTCTGTAGAATAATTGTCTTACCAATTTGTAACCGAATGTCACAATTCTGTTCACCAAAAGTTCATTTTGTCAACATGTACACAGGCTTGGCTGCCAAATTTGGGCCAAAGATGTAGACACAACAGGACCCATCCAGCGCCAGCACACCAGCGCCACTGTGGTTTGTTGTAGACACAACAGGGTGTTAAGTTTTCACCTGCTGAAAATTCATAAGTGGTGAATTTTAAAATCTGGAAAAAAAAACCGTGGTTATCACCTTGCATGCAGAAGAAGAGACTCAAGAATGCCTACAACTATAAATTTTATTTGCAAATACATGCTATTTCAAGCCACTTCGCAGCTCAGCTGTACAAGGTTGTTCTAGAGCAGAAGACTGACTGGTGTTCATCTGGTCATTTTAAATGGAATTGTACTACACCACAACCTCGTATGGCACACATGACTAAGATCGGTTATGATAACAGCAGCCATAAAAAGTTAAGACTATCTACTAAGACTATCTAGTCATGATCATCAGACTGGAGGGTCTAAACCGAGGAACCTGATTTTTTTAAAAATAATGCGGGCCTTGTTTCATCGTTCGGGACAACAATACTAAGATTTTAGCCCAGGTGTGTGGCGCTTTCGGGCTAACCCGACTCTGAGGGGGCAGCATTCCACCCAGTAGTCTTGTCGGGAAATGTTCCCTCTCAGGGGGGTCAAAAGGCCAATTTTCCCGGTCAGAGACCTCTAAAAAACGGCTGATTTAGCATCGATTTTTGTGCAATTTTGTTTCCACTGGCCAAAGTCAATCAGGGGGGAATGGGCAAAGGCAACTCGGGGAAACCTCCTGCCCCCCCCTGACCCCCCCCCCCCCCCCACCCCCCCCCCCACGGCTGTTACGACCAGTTCCTGTCCTTAGTTGTTCTAATTTGACCTAAAATAAAAAATGAAAATAAAAGTATTGTTTTTTGCTGTTATAATAGTTTGAGTAATAATTTCTTGGGCTATGGAGTACGCGCGAATCTTGCTTTATCGTCTTGAGTGGTGAACTGTTGTCGCCGTGCCAATCCCAGTGGTGCGAGTTTTGGCGCGTGCCGACGCGGGCATACCCGCCAGACCTAGTTATAATAGTATCTACTTGGCCAAAAAAGAAATTTTTCCTCCCAAACTATTAGAAATGTAACTTTCATCTTGGTTTAATATAGTGACCCCCAATACCATCTGTATAATTTATTTTGATTATATGAAAGAGCTATGGCCTTTCTTATAAGATTTTACAAAAAACTTTTTACGTAACTACGATAAATTGCGTTCGCTTTTTGTTTAGGGGATGATGTTTGTCTATATTGGGACATTAGGGGTTAATTTATTAAACTTTAATGAGAATTTGTCAATAAAATTTGGGTAGGTGTGTGGTGTGTTGTGTTGTGGTGTGGTTTACTAAAAACAGACGCAATGCGCATGGAATTATTGAATCAGCCTCAAAAACTCTGTGTCATTGTGTAAAGAAAGGTAGTTAAAATTATTTTAATTGAACTGATTGAAAACCAATTATTCTCCAAAAAAAAAAAAGTGATCTTCAGACAGGAAGTCGGGCCTAAACAGTATCTGTTTTGGGGAGGCGGGGGCGGTTAAGGCGCGGTATCGGTCGCGGGTTGTTAAGGATCTTTGATATCTGATGGATCAATTTTGTATAAAGATCGTTATTATTTTTTTAAATGTATTTTTTTTTGACAGTAAGTTTCATATGATTTGTTTTTTCTATAAATGTAGGGACATTGTCGCACATGGCTGTTATGCCTTCCGGGTGTGACTGCAGAGGATAGAAAGAGTAGCGTAGATGGTTGCCCAAGGTGTGGAGGAGTGTAGTCCTAACGGATGTGCATGCCATGGGGAGATTGGCTGGGCTACCCAATTGCCAGAACAGAAAGAATAGAAAGTGTCTTCAAAGTGAGGGTGCTCTTCAACTGTGTGAGTCTTGCCTGTCGACTCCCATGTCTATACTACCAATAAAAAAAACAATGCCAAGGCCCACAGCACCTAGGCCTTCTCGTACTTGCCACATCACTCCATAAGATCATCAACATTTGACACGTTCCTTAACAGTGGAGTGCCATTATTCCACTTGGTGAATTACAATTACATACAGGAAAATTCATACCGAAAAGCAGGGTTCAAAAACAAATGAAAACAAAAAGATCGTGCCACCTCGTGATGTAATTCTAATTAATGCACAAAATAATGTTACTTGCACAGTTGCAAAGTTCTCTCGGATAAGGAAGTAAAATAACACTGAGATCATAAGGACGGGGATTTTAAACCACTTAGTTAAGGGTGTTGTGGATGTGTTCGTGCTGAATTCTATGTAAAAATTTACAACTCGATTTTGACCAAATTTGACATGCACATGTGCAAGGGGTAAAGGGGGGGGTTAAATAGTGAAGCTTGCATGCACAGCCAATATGTTGCATGCATTTGTTTCATGTGTGCACGTAGTATTTCGAACACTGCAGAAAAGTGCCACCAATATCACAATCCGAAGGCATTGTGCCTCGAAACAAAGTGTATAATGTGCTATGCCTTTTTCTTTTATTTTGTGAAATGGGGCAAGTTAGAATTCAGTATTATGGACAATTGGGAACCCAGTAAATTTACCTTAAAGCAATCCCACATTCTGGCAGGTGGGGAAAACTGGGGGGGGGGGCAAGATGGGGGCAAGATAAGAATTGGGGGAAATCACCTCATACCCCCTTGGTGCTACATAAACAACCCGGGGGGGGGAGGGGGGGGGGGACTCATGTGGAAAAGGGTAGGTACATATGTGCCGCCCGAATGATTCGGGTCACATTTATAATATCAGGTTTTTATAGCCGCTTTATCCTGTTAAACCAGTCTCCAGCGCTCTGTTGCATATTATTATTACGACGCCATTAGGAAATCGTCAATCATTTTGCTTCATCTATGGATGCTGGCCAAGCGCACATCCCTATAGCCTAGATGTAATATCCCCCCATCACATGGAAAAGCTCCCCAGAATTTCGCTTGGGTCGGCGACGCAATTGAAATTAATGTATATTGCCCAGGGACAACAAACACGTGGCCCACGGTGGGGGCTGGAACTCACGCCCTAATTGATCACGAAGCCCTGCACTTTTCCCACTGGACCACACGCGCGTTCACGCCTTACATAACAAGGGTGTTTTCACACCAGGCTACTATAAAGATGGAACACTTTTTGAGGTCATTGCTACTATAAATTGGGTCATTTTTCAATTTTGTCGCATTTAATATGAAAAGGGTCGATTTTCCGATTTTCGCTTCAAATCACAACGAAAATGGTTGATTAGAGATTTTTGGAAAGCGTTATTATGAAAATGGGCCGATTTTGCTAAGATTAATCGGAATTAAAAGTAATTAATTAAAAAAATCAAGTAAAAGTGGAGTCCTTATCTGTGTGATTATATTATTAGTATTGATTTAGAAATTAGGGTTACATTCATGACTAGTTGACGTTGTTTTTAATTATGAAAAGGCAACCTTTTTAATTTTATGATAGTGTTTTTACCTTCGAGTCAGTGATTTCAGTGTCTGTAATGCCAATATAGTCGATTCATATAG
Source organism: Ophioderma brevispina (assembly GCA_023653785.1). Lineage (NCBI taxonomy): Eukaryota > Metazoa > Echinodermata > Ophiuroidea > Amphilepidida > Ophiodermatidae > Ophioderma > Ophioderma brevispina. Next base: position 5,937 of record JAMKCH010025174.1, on the reverse strand, counting down.
CATTGATTCAAAACCGCTAGCGTACCCGCAAGGCCGGTATAAAAGGGGGGGGGCGGCGTGAAAATACACAAGCAACAACTGTTGTCAAGGAACGCTGTGACGTCACTGTCTCGAGGAAGGTAAATGGAGTATGCTATCCTTTTTTCACAGTGCGTAGTAGGATTTCATAATTGGGGGGGCCAGTGTCGCATCTCAACCAACAGAACATGGGTAGTAGGGTCAGGGGCCTGCCTAGGGCCACTGTGGGGGTCAGGGGAGAAGCCCCGGGGGGGGTCGATGGGGGCGAAGCCCACTGAAAAATGGGGGGTTTTATATGCTTTAAATGTCTTATGAGGTAATTGTACGAGTTTGTAAAATTTACTTGGCGCACGCTGTCCATTGAACTTTTAACCTTTACTTTGCCGACAATCCGGCCTGCAAGTGCCATGACCGGAATTTTTCAAGTGAACCCGAGGGCTTCATCTTAACCCGACGAAATCAATTATTGGGGGCCGCGGACCCCCTGCCCCCTCTGGCCACGCCAATGCTTTTTTTGATGATTATTATGGATATTGAACCTTATGATCACGAGCGTTTGACCAACGGGCACTTGGCTACGCAGCTAAGCTGATGCTCTATTAGTGTTTTGTAAAAGCTTTATTATGGGACTTACGAAGTTTTTTGAAAAAAAAAATCCGCACCTGGTGAGTAAAAACAGTCCCCATCGGCACTGGTGAGTAAAAATATTGCCCCACTCGTGAGTACAACATACAAAACCTTTGGGTGGTCCTAATGCAACACACTATTAGTACTCTTGGCAAGGATTGTCTGCCCCACAGAGAACGTCATGAAACAACTATTGGAAGCTGCCTTTTGGCATTAAATGTCACAACTCCGTTCAGTACTTGGAGCACACACTCAAGTCCAAGTACCTTATGGAGTGAGAAAATTCTTCATAGATAACTCCTCACTGACAAAAATAGGTTACCGGGCGAGACGCAAGAATGTGTTATAAGGGGCAAGATTTTAGCATGATGTTACTCTTTTCCTGTTTGTTTTAAAACAGTTTTTTCATCCTGTTTGACTTTTACCCAAAGTTTGTTTACCTCTACAAGGCCATACAAACCAGCTGATTTCCTAATTCCAAATACCCATGTAATGGGTAATTCATCCCTATCCAACTATATAACATTCAATCTCATTAGTCAAAGATCTCGACCGCCAGGTTAAAAATTGTGAGAATGACCAATTCCAAAAGTTGCGTCTTTAGCAAGTTTGGTAGGCGGAGGAGCTGGTGCAGCTCGTATAATCCATTACCGAGTAGGGAAGTGGTGTTCAAGAGTTTGATTTGTATAAATGCACAGAGATATTTCAGCTTATTTCTGGCTGTTGTTTATTGTGAGATAAGAACTTTGAATGGAATTATTGTCCATAATCAGTTCAGTAAAAATTGTGAACTCAGCAGAACGATTAATGCGTGCCTAATGTTGGATAAAGGAAGTAGTGGTATACAACAGCACACCCTAACACACAGCAATGGCGAATCCAAGTGTGCAGTCCGAAACTCCTGCTGGATGGTTGACTTCAGATGCCCTTTAGTGTGGAGAGTAAAGTTAGAGAAAATTACAGGGGGCCTTTTTGCATCAACAAGTTTCTGATATGGAAAATTGTCCCACTGATGAGTATAAAAAAATGACCCATAGGAATAAATAAAAAAAAAAGGCTCCATGATGAGTAAAGGAAGGAAAAGTGCCCCACTGTTGAGTTAAAAAAAATGCCCCACTTTGGTCACCGATGAGTAAAAAAAAATGCCCCCAAGTCACTGGTGAGGTAAAATGCCCACTGATGAGTATAAAAAAAAATGCCACCCCAATGCCGAGTTAGTTAAGTGAAAAAAATGCCCCCCACTGGTAAAAAAATGCTATGTTATTGTAGGGCATTGGGGTAAGGCTATACTATACTGTGTGTCATCTGAAGTTGAATGTGACGTCATACTGCGTCCCACAGGCATCTCGATCTTGCCGCCTTTATTCGCGTTCGCATCATGACTATGATTCTAAGGATAACGCGCGCGATTCGTGGCTGTACAACATAAAAGGAGCCAGTGAGTCACCTTCAATTAATATCACAAAAACTAGAGGATGTAGACTTATGCGGACTGGGAGGCGACCTGGCACACACACACACAAACAATTCGACAGTTATTTTCCCATAGCATTTCATATAAGACCACGGATTTATACCCTTACCCAGCGGGCATGTCGTAGTAGCGAAGTCCGAAACGACATTGGCACGTCGAAAAAAGGTCGACGGTTTTATAAATTTTATAAATTACGTCGAATCGAAGTTTTAAGCATGACGTCAATCGATTTGAATTTTAACATGACATAGTGTGTCAATTTCTAAAAACTTCTCGAAAGTCTTTTCGACGCTTCAAGAGGCGATGCCCATGGGTACACCAGGCATAAATAGGCTACGTTCCTATGGGCATCCATCCCACCAATGCTTATTACAGAAGATATTAAAGGCTAGGACTAGCCTCATATAGTGCCAGGTATTAGGGGCTTACTATCCTCCATCGACACCAACAGCCAACCTCTTAAGTTTTATTTTTTTAATAATTCAACATGATGAGTAAAAAAAAATGCTCCACTGGTGAGTTAAATTAAAAACAGAATTGCCGAACTGGTTGATTAAAAAGAAAAAATGCCCCATGGTTTAAAAAACAAGCTTGCTATCGGTGGTAGGCTAGGCTGGGCAGGGGCTAGACTAGGCTAGGTTAGGCTGGGGCTGGGGGAGGCTAGCATGCATCTGGTACAACACACACAACAAATTTCTTCTGGCCCAGTATTTCCCATAGCATTTACTAAGTATACCCTACCCAGGATAACGAGCCTAGCTTAATCCACTGGGCATCCCGTCCCCACAATATGCTTTAAAGCAGCACTGGCACATTTCGCAAAATATGAAATTCTTAATTTGCTCTCAAATGGTAGTTCTAGCAATTGGAAGAACAGAGATTATATTTTGCACATAAAAATAACATACCCCAAAAACAGATAGGGACATGATATCCCGGATTGATATTATGAGGATAAAGATATCCAGGTTATTTTGTAGGCCAACTTTTATGTGGATTATTTACATGATATTTTTGACTCGTGCTCAATTGAGGAGAGAGTACGCGTTCTTGTGTTTTTAAAGCCCCTTTTCGTCGTTCTGATGAATTTAACGTCGCTGGCGCCGTTAAATTATAAAATCGTCTGTTTCCACTAAGGAAAGATGATTTGGTTTAATTCATTTCGGGTGAGAGCTGTTTCATGTTTGATATTAAAAGCATACGTTACAACCATGCAAAAATATCGATTTTGACAAACAATCTTGAGGGTTGCACTATTTTCAAATTGTGCCAATGTTGTTAAGTACAGAAGACGAAGCATGAAAGCCTAAGTCTAGGTAGGACCATGAGGACAGGTAAAGGGGGCTAACTATCCTTCCATCGACCCCCTGACTCGGACAACTTACTCAAGAGTTGAGTTGAGAAGTGTCAGTTTTACCGCGAGTTATCTCAATTCGTCCCGCCAAATAACGTTACCACCCAACGGCCAAGCCCTTACCTGATGCTTATCGACACATTCCAAAATTCATATAATTGCGTTTTTTTACTTGCCACTTCAAGCGAATATCGAGTAGACAAAACATTGAGGCGAGTTAGATTTGATGCTGCCATCGACAGAACGAGGGTTACACTACACAGGAAAAACTTGCACTGAGTCTCATTTGCTCGGTTTTTTTAAAAAAAATCGGGACTTTAAAGTAGGCCATGCATATGAACCAGTTTATACAATTCACACGAAAGCAGAAAAGATGGTCATTATTGGCGGCATTACGATCCAATTGTTTTCATTCTGACGTCCTATGATAAATTATTAATCAAATAATACGTTTGTTGCAGCTTTGTTTTTAAATACAATTAGCGGGGAAATTATTCTGATTTGAGGTTATTTTTATTCTATATGATATTAGTCGCGGCGTAATTGGCGATTTACTCGAGCGTTCATGTACCACAAAACGCCGATGCTTGCGTGTGGCATGCCATTCTGCACAATAACATCCAAAATCCCGCCGGAAAGTGAATAGCGGTAAACCAAAACCTTCGGCGAGGAGTTTTAATACGATTATCACACAGAAAGGGCTACCAGATACAGGAAAACTTGGTTGGGAATCATTTATTTGCTCTATTTGCTTTCCCAAAACATTAAAACTCTTACACTGGTGTTCCGTGACTTACGTTCTTTAAAACCATTGTTTACAGACGGTCATGATTGACACTTTGGACAACGCCACGAATTGAAGAAATTATTTCGATTTCAATAGTTCGATCATAGTTCGGTTATTAATCAATAATTTGTTTGTTCAATACCTCTTAAAGCATTACTGGCGATTGCGATGGATATTATGAACATTCAGAGATATACTAAATATGGGAATATAATTTTTATATTTGTTAGCCAATCGTTGTGGACTTTGTGTGAGGGTTGTAAAACCAAAATCGCACGGCACTGAAAGGGCCCGAAATAAACAGTCAAAAGCCGCGCACGCGCAGACAAAATTTGCATCATTGCCACAATCCAAACAGACGTGTTATGCGACGTTCGTTGAGAAACGAATTCAGCACGCGATTGTCGGGGTTGAGAAGAAAGTTACTAAACATGTACAAACGGCCCAGGACCCAGCATTTAACGTTCAAAACCGCAGAGGTAAGTAGACAAACAGGTAACCCGTTCACTCTTATATAAATAATTCGATTAGATTAGAATTGTTAAAATAAAATAGTAAGTTCGCAAATATAATAGTTACATTTTTGTATAATTTTGGTTCTCTTCTTTCATTTGCTTTCCACCACAGCACTGACCACAACAACAAATCGACACACAGCCGCGAGTTTGACCGAGAAGAACTTGTAAAAGGAAACGATGAGGTAAGGATTGAGGCAATAATTGCCTAAGAAAAACTTGTAGAAATTAGAAAAAAACGAGTTACGCAATGCAACCCTAGTCTAGATTATGGTACCCTGTAGGACAGGGAACCTTACGTCGTTTTTTACATTGGTCGTCGGACGACGCGTAAACCCGTTAAAGGCCAATAATGAATTGAAAAGCCGTCGTAGCAAGCAAGCCCCCTGTATAAAGTAGGGACTTTGTGTCGACGCAGTGCGGCGTCGGAAAGTCAAATTACACTAAGAAAAAACCCTAATGGCTTCGCAGTATTTATCATGCACCTAACTTGTTCTTGTTATGTAATCTCCTGAATTCTGTTTCTGCGATGAAAATAAATTTAAGTCTGTATTTTGGAAGATAATCTTGTGGGATTCGTGCTGCTTACACGATTGGACTTATGTAAGTCGTCTACTGGAAATGAGGGTGATTCGTACATGTGAAATGCCAAAAGATTGATAATGACTCGTCTGACATGCCCGAAAATTCAGATGGAATCGTTTATAGGTACCATGGAACATCTCTGGTTGTAGCACCCTCGGGTCAACAACTTTGAGATTGGGGGCAATAGTATTCAACAGAACCCACAAAGCTAACATGTGGACCAAGGGGTGGACAGGGGAGACAACCAAAAAAATTAAGAAATTTCTGACAAGAAATACCGCTTCCACTTCCAATTATCAAAGAGGGAATACTAACGGTTTGTTACCAAGTTTACTACTACTGGTTATCAACGATCATTACTTGACAAATAAGAAATCGGCGCCGAAATTTAAATCCCGGTGGTCAGCTTTTCACATCGATTCACATGTCTTGTTTAACAAAATGGTGGCGATATCACGTGCTTCGGAACTGTCCCGGATATTCAGTGACATGATTGTAATCTCTTCCAACAGCAAAAATTACAGTGTTTGTGGGTGTGTAAACAATGTCAGTAAGCGTGCGGGCGGTACGCGAAAGA
>JAMKCH010025173.1:0-19944 GCA_023653785.1 Ophioderma brevispina | reverse complement strand
CCAGTCTTGAGGTAGATTTTCCCAGTTGGACCTGGTTTTGAGACAGATTTCCCTGGTTGGGAGGTGAAAATTCCCCAGTAAGCAGGCAAAAAAGGCTGATTTAGCATGATTTTTAGTTTATTTTTCCTGGTCAAAGCTCCACCATTATGCTACTGGATACAGGGCCATTCTGTCAATGAAATGATGGGCAAAATAGTCTTTAAAGGAGAACCCGTACAACGAATAATATTATACAATATACTCTGTAAAATAATTATTGACCACATATCGAGTGGTTTCATCGAAAAACAGAATTATATTAACCACAACAATGAATTAAAACCATCTAGTCTGACCATGTGCTATTTAAAATTCGCGCTATTGTATAACGTTATGCGATACGGTCGGCACGTTTGCATCACACATGCCATAGCAAATACACATTATGAAAGTGTCACGTGTGAAGGTGTATGACACTACTGTGCCGTCGGTATCGCATAACACGTATACATATCCCATATACACTAGCGCGAAATTCAGATAGCGCATGGTCAGAAAAAATGTTTTTATTCATTTTTATGGTTAGTATAATTCCGTTTTTCCATGAAACCACACGATATGTGTTCAATCATTATTTCTATAGCGTATATTGTACAAGTTATTCTTAGTACGGTTCTCCTTTAAGTACTACAAGTTTCCCATCTGTTATCCTGGCTTTTGAATTAAAATTGTGGATCCCTGGTTTTAAATCAGCATGGTCACACAGGTAAAATTGAACTTTTCATCAAGACTTATTTTTATCACTTTTATCATTCAAGTGATATTGGCGATATCAAAGTATTTGACTGAAGAGGTTTTGTTCATCATAATTCTCAAGAAAACAGGGAACCCATTGCCTTATTCCAAAATGTAAACATTCCAGGAAAGTAGAACAGGTGCTAAAGTATATTGCTCTTAAGGCCTATATTTATCTCTTTGTATTGTCTTGCATAAGCTGCGCCACTTGGACATCAATTTCAGAGTTCAGTAAGTGTGACACATTAATAAGCAATTAATGATACCAAACACCAGACAATACTCGGGTTCTAAGAATAATGAGTAAGATATATCCAGCAGTTATATTAATCCCTCAGTGTCTGAAGCATGACTATGTTAAGGGGACAAAAGTCTCAGAATAAATGTAAAATGATTCAATTCTTTTTTAAGTTGAAAAGGGCTATGTGAAATGGGTAATGGTGTAGTTTAGGACCCTAACCCTATAGGGATGAAATCTTTTTAATCCATCATTCTAAAGCAGCCAGACAAGATTAAATAGCTACCGTGAACACTTTCAAACAAGGTTAATTTTTTTGGAAGAGGGCAGGGTTTGAAAAATGAGGGAAATTATGGGGTAAAACAGGCAAGGTTAAACAACTTTTTAAAATCGCCAGAAATCGGCAACATTTCTGCCCTGAAAAGACACCAAACATGTAAACAAAATCGTGAAACTTACCTACATCGATAAAATTAATATTCCGTTACTGGAAAACAGGGTTAATACTGAAAAAAGTGGGCTTTGTAGAAAAAGGGAAGAATTTGCAATTAAAACACACCCGTTCGACGCCATTTTAAATGGCTGAACTACTTCTGGTAACCCGTCTCACCGGGAGTGTTTATCGGTAGCTCGAAAATGATTTTTTTTACATTTCCTTCAATTTAAGGACTATTTTAAAACAAAAATGTATTTTAAAGCAGCCATTGGATAGAAGAGGGGTTTCTGAAGGTGAGTGGATCGATTTTGGGTATTTAAGTAGTATTTAACCAGTACACCATGTAGGGTCCTAATCTACACTTTTGCCATGAAATGCAAGAATTTTGGGTGTTTTTAGTGCACTTTGGGCCATTTTTTAAAATTTGAACTTAAGTTTTATTTATAACTAGTTTACTAGTTTGCCTTACCTATGTGGCCATATTCAGGCAATTACCAATACCAGGGTTCAATTCTATAAATGGGTACTCTAAACTGAATTTTAGAAGCTATGCATGCAGTTTTCTGAGACAAACTTTTTTTTTCTGATTCAACATTTTTTTGGGTTTGCCTTACCTATGTCACCACATTGAGGTGATTACCTATACCAGGGTTTAATTCCGTAAGTAGGTACGACACTGGCAAGTTTGGGACATGCACCGCCACACGTACATCATAAACCAATACCCAAATTCTTAGAACAATGAGTAAGGTACAATTATCCAGCAATTACTTCTAACAAGCCCTGATTCACCCAGGTCAAAGTAGGACATCATGAAATTGAGTTCTCATCACTATTAGCTTATCCAATAACTAAGATTATAATGTCGAAATCACCATGTCTTCACCACATTTAAGGAATATTCCATGTTCTATGAACATTACTGAGTGACATTATCCACAAAGGAGAAGCTCTGTTACTCTACATCTCACAGCTTCGGTGAAAGAGGCAAATAGACTGAAAAATGCAATGGATGCAGTTGTGAATAGAGCAGTATTGTTCAACAAGAATTATGCTGTCTGTAATTAAGGTGTCTCCTGCACATAGTTTGTTCATATGCAAATTAGCTTATTATTATTCATTAACATGCAGATAGCTGACTGCATACTATACAACACATGAAGTCATCATGATACCACTAGATATAAAGTTGAAAATTCACAGGTGGTTGCATTTTGTTGGTACAGTGGATTAATGACATTCCTTTGTTCATATGCAAATTAGCTCATTAATATTCATAGATATGCAGATATCTGGAGGCAAAACTGCACACACCAGAAGTCATCGTGGCCTACCAAAGTGTTTAGATCATGCCACAATAGACACCACAGTCCCCATACAGTTCCCATGTGGTCAAAGGTAGCTAATTTTGTACACTACAGTCTATGCACGTAAATTTGATTTCCATCAAAATCTCTTGGAAATTGGAAGTACGTTGAAAGGAAATGACTTAGACAAACATCCAAATTTGCTACAACATTCAAACATGAAGTTTTGTAATTCTGTTTGTTAGAAACATGAGTGTATTTTCCATGTTTCAGGATCAAGAAAAATTCTTCTCAAAATAACTGGCCATCAGTTAAGAAACACATGACATTATGAAAACTGGTATAATTAATCAATGATTTCAACATTTTAACATGAAGTTAATAATGCAACTCAGTCTAGATCTCTGAAGCATGAGGAGAAATTTAAAAGAATTACAGACATGCACCAACAAATGTGCAACTCTTTATGGGAGATCGTGACCCACTAGTTACATTATTTTCATTGGATGCTGGAGGTTCCCAGTTCAATCCCTGGCAGGGCTACTCACCAGGATTTAATCAGATAATAAATTCTGGATTCAATTTGTACAACAATCATTAACTAAGCTCAGAATTTGTTCTGTGGTTCATTGGACTTGGGCAAACTGCAAACAAACCATGAAAAATACCTCTTCATTTGGAGGGAACATTAAGCTGTCGGTCCCACGCACATGGAGAATCATACCTAACAACACAGAGAGGGTGTAAACCCCCTTACTGTCCCAAGCTGTTCTGGTACCATAGGCATCAATGAAAAGCGGTGTCTAAACACTGAATGCCATAAGATAAAAAAAAAAGTAATCCAATATGAGCCTTTGAAAATGCAATACCATTTCTTGAAAGAAGAGGATTATTTGCTCGATTTGTTCAATTATGTGAATCACTTCCATGTTAATTTGAAAAGTATTTCTCAGAAGAGTGGTGACACTAAATTTGGGACATACAACTACACATTTCACCATATGCTTGGAACTATAGACAATGATACATGTGATGCCACTTTGGTAGACATCAAATTAAACTAGCAGACAAACAGAATTAAAAACCGGGGCTTTTCAAACTATGCCAAATGAGGAATTTGCCATTTACACTATGAGTTACAATATGCTCATCCACCAAGGGCACAGTTCAGTGGGTTGTACTTGTACATACATTGACATGAACTGACCTTGTGATCTGGGTATCATATCATACCCCAAAACCAAATCTAAATACATTGGTGAATGAAAGCTACTGAACTGTGCCAAAGGAATTGAGCTTTTACTAGCTCATAGTGTTAGTAATGTACAGTATTCAAGGCCAACCTGAAGAGACCAGTCACTAATCAACTTAAAAACAAACCTCGTAACAGATATATGTTTACAGGAAATTGTCGTCTTTTTAAAGGCACTATCAGTGATTTGCTAAATCAGAAAATCGTAACAAGAGCACCAATGGTGCTGTAGCTCAGCAGGTTATTAATATGGGACTTTGGTCAGTGGTTCTTCTGACCAAGTGTGGGGATTATAACAGGCGGGTGACACTGTGTACAAATGCCCATAGACAATTTCGATATCGATGGTGATAGCGCCACCATTTTCGATAAGCTACATAATTAATTATGCATAAACATATTCAAGACGTAAACCGGGGGGATGACGTAGCGTAGTAGCGCCACGCAAGACTGGCGAACTATAAGCTACAGATTTCATGCAAATCAGTGTGCAGTACGCATCCATTCTCTTGATCGAGTGTCCTATCCCGATTTATTTAGGATCCCTGATTATAACATGATTTGTGGGACAAGGAGGAATTGGAATTTATAAAAGTTTAAAAAAAAGATGCACCTTTAATCAGCCCATTTGACCTTTGACCCCAAATCTGTGAACACCACATATGGGCCTTGGGTCAACGATTCTTCTGATCAAGTCTGGCGATTATAGCAATTGATTTGTGGCACAAGAGTTTCAAAGAATTCCCCTTTAATCAGCCCATGTGATATTAGACCCATATCTGTGAACACCCCATATGGGCCTTGGGTCAGTGGTTCTTCTGAATGATTTTGCTGCAATCGGCCCAAGCATTTAGCAACAAGACGCGTTTTGACAAGTGTGATCAGATAGACAGATAGGGTCAACATATTGCCATCACAATAGCTCAACATACTATGTATGCTGAGCTAAAAATTCTTATTTTTGCATGTCTGTAAAAAGTATAGGTACCCTAACATACCCTACGAACAATAAGACCAAAAGAAACCTAATTGTGACAAAATCAGCCATTTTATTCATTTACTGTCCATATGGACACTTATTGCAACATGTAATTGAATTCATATCTTGAGCACTGCTGTTTTCTTCCTTTTCTGCCAATTTTTCAGTTCGAAAAAGTTGCCTTATGGGGATTCTACAGACTTATTCTTCACTTTTAAACTACTTCTGCAAATTTCAAATATTGTGATTTTTTAGGTTGATCAATGAGTCTCTCTAATTAGTACTGCTCACAGCTGCAACAAAATCTCACATCATATTTGTGACATGTTGCTGTCAAAATAGGTCATAAATGCGATATGACCTATCACAATCACTAACAAAACAAGCAGGAAATATTTGACTTCTGCATGTTGGTGTGCCAAAGAAGTTTCCTTTAACATGTAGACTCCGCAACTCTGGTAATATACATCTGGCATACATGGTATCCATATATTCAACTTGTGTTCCACCTATGTTATTTTATGATGATTTTAGACCCTAAGACATCTTCTAATTGAAGTGTATTTGGTATTGACCAAACATTACAATTACGTCATTCGCTAAACTTTTAACGTAAATTTATAATCTTTCCCAATTAAAAGTCTGCAATGCTACCGATTGATTTACCCACTTTACTTTTTTTTCTAGCAGTGCACGTAGCACTCTCGTTTTCCCTATTCAATCACGGTTGTATCACGGAGGCCAATTCCCCTTGACATTTCAACACAGCTGTGAATCATGGCAATGTTGCAGGGATTTCCGGGTCTCAGTACACCCTGTGCAAGCATTGGATGTAACTGCTTGGAGAATTTCCGGCAGCAATTCTTCGGACTAATGGCAGATTTAAGGGAGAAATGTGATGAGGGTGTTGAGATTTACACAACGGACAGCAGCACTGCATTTTTAACTTCTTTGTTTTATCAAAAATACTGTTGTCAAAATCATTTGCAATTATTACTTTGATCAAGTTAAAAACAAAATGGTGTTTTTCCTCTCAAGTTCAGTCTACAAAACCTCCCAAATTTACATGTCACTAGTCACCAATACAAACTTTCAAAATCATGTCATAAGCATTGCTGATGAGAAAACAATGTCTTACTGTGTGACACAACACACATCCTTGCCTATTAAAACAATAATACACATTTTATGAGTTCAAAAGGCCAATGTGAGGGGGGATATGTGAAAGCATCCCTTTAGATTCAGTGTATCATTAGCAACATTTATATTACACTGGCCCATAAGCCACTGGGGCAGAGCCTGCAGGTGGTCTTATTCACCAATGCAGAGGCCAACCTACTTAAACAGGCCAATCGGCATTCACTTCCATGTTGACGTATGTGACATTCAGCGCACAGAAAACTAGAATTTTGAGTTCTCGGCTTTCCCGCTCGCTATATTCAAAGAATATAAGCTGTGGGCCACTCCATGACCTTTGGACCTTGGCATATGACATTGGACCTCATCAATATATGAGGGATTGCTTGGTGCACCTATGACACGAGCTTGGTTCCAATTGAACTTCAACTTTCATTCAGGTCAATTTAAAAAAAACAAACAATGCAATTTTAAAAACTTAACATTTTAGTGACACACACATATGTCCGCGCGCACAACGGATTGCCTAGAATGGTCCTCCAGCTATAGCTGGCGGCCCACAATAACTCTGAAAGTGACTGCAGTAACAAAATGTCAGGAGCACAACAAATTTGTTTACAAATTCACCAGTTATGAAAGATAAAACTTTCACAGCAAGCTTGTTTTTAGCTCACATCAAAACGTGCAATATTGGGGGGGGGGGGGGGGGGTTTAGAATTTTATCGATAGAAATGGGGCCTTCATTCCAAAAACTATAAAAATGAAACTTTGGGTAAATAAACTAATCCCCCTTTAATTCACCTGTGTGATCAATACCAGCATAGCAAAATATGAAATTTGAGAACCACCACCACTACTTCGTCCTCGTTCTCCTCCTCCTGCACCCCACCTCCTGTTTTGGTTTCTGAAAATGATAACCTCTATACTTTTGTCCAACCAGAAATAAGGAGCGATGACATAGCTTTCATACAGCTATTGCGCATGCATATTGCGCATGCCAACTTGTATACTCCCAATTACAGCTACAACTTACTGTGATTCGCACATTTAAGACTGCATGAAAGCTACGACGTCACTCCTTGGTTCTGGCCGACGAGATCGCAAAATTTTGCAAACGGAGTACAAACCGGTCAGTTTGTCATCAAGGGGTAGCAATCATTTGGTTTTGTCCCATTACTATGCTGTTTTCACACTGCTAAATTTGGAACTTTATTGGTTTCTAATTCCAACTTCCACGTGCACATAATTTGATTAGTTTTTTAGTTCAAATATAGGTTGGGATGACCATTACAGAGGAATAAAGTTTATCAAATGAAGAAAACATTTGCCTAGTTGTAAAATATGGTGGTTAGGTTATTATAGGCTTAGTGATGCTGCCAAAAATCTATGCACTCTTGAAAGTTGGACTCCAGTGAGTTCAATCATTAAAAAAGAAGTATATTTCGTCAAATATGAAACTAGAATTTCGCGTTCCTCGGTCTTTCACGCTTGCTATAATTCACAGAAGATAAGCTTTGCCTGGCAGCCCACAACAATCTAATTTTACAAGCAGCGGCTTCAATTTTACATGCAGAAAGTGTACAACCATGGCCCTTCACACTCCGCCATTCGGACAAAACAATTGAGCCGGAAACTATTACCGCTGGTGAATTTTGACGGTCAGAGTCCAGATTTGCAGTCAACACACCAAGAGCATCTCCATGGGCGAACAAAACATGGTTTGTGTATACAAAAATTAGGGGTCAAGACATTTCTAAACCAAAGTTGCGATTTTCTATACGAAGGACAACAATTTGAGCTTGGCTATTTCACGCAGTGATTAATATAAGGAAAAACACAATATTCTTTTTAAAAAAAAAAACATTATTTGTTTGAAAATCCAAAAATCTCTGAAGTCAGGCTTAGGTTGTGGGCTCTCGTCTGCGGACACGTCTAAACACTTCATTATAGATAAAACAACATTCATGGATCAAAATTAAATAGACAAATCATGCACAAACACTTTAGACTGACGACCACCATCAGGTGGTTCAAAGAAAGGAAAATATCATCATGTTAAGTTGTCTAAAAGCCCATTCCCTTTGATAGAAAAAAAAATTAACACAATCCAAAAACAACAGTTAAACACATCACATCAAAAATTACGACCACAGCTGTAAGGCTAAACGACATTAACAGATGATTCGTTAACTCTTGCGAAAGCAAAAGCCTCTATGTATGATTTAAACCTTAAAACCACACACACATTGAGCTTATTTCCCACTCTGTCACTTCGCATGACTCTTGACATCTCTCAATTGTAACCAATAGTTCTTTTGGTTGGAACTATAAAAGAGCATTAAAAGAGGCATTTCTGAAATTTCATAGCAAAATGTTTCTGTGTGCAAAGGGATTATCCGACTTCCCCCTCCCGGCCCTCCATGATCCCCTATTCTAAGACCTTATGGCAAGTGTAATTAGCTGTACCAAGATGTTTGATGAGGTCAGAAATCATCAGAGGAGCTCTGATTGATATGATGTTAGAAATGAATACAGAATATTGTGAAATTAAGGGGTTTGACGTGTGATCTGTTACGCGCAAGCCGTTTTGAACTTTGAGCATTCAATTTAGCACCCACTCTCGGCAGCAAAAGAAAGACTTTGCATTTTGATGTGCAAAGGTTCCACGCCCAGATACTGTGGATCTCTGAGCGCTTTGTTTGCATTTAATCGCATGAAGAATTAAAACAAAAACAAATCGCGTCAATCGCGAGTCCTCTACGCCCGCTTTCAGGCGTGCATCCTCTACGCACGCGTTCACTGCTTTGCTCCAACGAGGAGCCCAAATTGTTAAAAACACTAAAATTTGAGTTTGAGCATTTAATGGAAAAAGTAAGCAGCGTTCGAAATAAGGCGGGCCCTCTGGTCAAATACCCGCAAAAATTAGCGAGGACCCGTAGTAGAGGCGTAATATGACACATGTCCTATACAACCTTGAAAAAATTCTAATAAAAGGACTCTGTGTATATTCTGTTAGGCCTATAAATGAATAATTACCAAAAAATTTGTCCCGCCTTCTAGTTGCTGCATTGGTCAGATATTCAAGGTCAAAGGTCAACGACCTTTATACCACCTATGATGGGTTATAACTGCTCATCCAATTGGCCGAGAAGTAAAAAGGTGGTGTCTATACCCATGTTTTGGGGGTCAATACACACAATTAAAACAGTCTTGAGGCTTACAAATGAATTCATCATTATATTTCAGCATAGAAAGCACTTTCAATCAAATTTTTCCACAGTTCTGCAAAATAAGCCCAATTCGTCAGTCTGTACAAGTATCAAATAAACCAAAACATTGACCATAATCTATAATGAAAACAGCCAAAACACTATTGTAAAATAAGTGGATATCGATAACTAATTAACCATTCTTGGACAAATATTTCATTTGGACCACATCAGAAGCCTCATTACCACTGTTGAAAATAAGCCAATTCCTGAAACTGCATCACAGGTTGCAGTGATTCGCCCTTGCTCCATCTCCACCAAATGTTTTTCTCACAAAAAAATATAAACAAAACCTTCAAACAACCTTCTCGAGGGTGGAGAATAACAAATTGAGGGATGACCGTAATAGTAGAGGCTTAATTACACATGTCCTATGTAACTTGAAAAAATTCTAATACACGACTTTTGTGTATATTCTGGTAGCCTATAGTGTGAATAATTATGGTAATAAAATTGGATTGAATCAGCCCAAATTTATTGGCGGCTATGAGTGCAAAAATATTTTAAAATCATAGCGGGGACCAATAAATATAGAAACACTTTAATCCGATTTTTGCAAGTTTTTTCACGTAAATTAGCCAATCGGCAGTCTGTACAAATATTAAACAACAATATCTGACCTTATATATATAATAATGAAAAACAGCTATAATATTATTGTCAAATCAGTGGAATATTGTTCTTGGACGATCCTCGAACTGTATGAGTCTGTGTTGATTTATAGTGTGGTACTTAGTGCGAGACCTTTTTGCCATAAATAATTTTTTTTAATTTTACTATTAAAAACCCAATTACCACTGCTAAATGAAGCCAACTCCTGAAATAAGTTTGGACATGGGCATGCAACCAAATATCACGGACCACATCAAAACAGCGCTTATAATTCTGTTAAAAAAAAAAAAAAAAAAAAACAAACTCAGACAAAACCTTCCAACGCCCTTCTTGTAGGTGAGAAAAACAAATTGCGCGAGTGCCATAGTCGTGGAAGGTAGGTGTTTCATATCAAGTGTATCGCCCTCTCAATGCTGAGAGAGCTTCCTTCCTCAACCTTACTTTTGCACAGAATAAAACGCAGGCTTTAATCGGTGGCCCCGCCCGAAGACAGGTTGCAGAATGCAGCCCCTTGTTCAACGGCCCCACCCCATAGTACGCCTAGTTCCTGGGTCAAAGATGCTAGGGCGATCCGCCAAGAGGGAATTGGACGGCGGCTCCCAATCTCCGCTGGACGAACACATGCATCAGCATAGAGAAGATGGAAGTAGAACTCAACCGGACATTGTCCAAAATGTTCGGGGATGAAGGCTCTTTATAGAATGCCCAGGAGGAAGGGTGAGCTTGAACATTATCTGCCCTAACAAGAGCCAGTCAAACCAATCTGGTGTTTTTGTGTGATTTCAGATGACTGAGAAAATCCAGCGGCTCATTGTGTCCCTTGCTGCAGGTTCTCTTGCTGTCTGCAACCCCAGGTCGCAACTAGGGGGAGACGTGGAAAGAAACAACCGTTCGGGCGGGGTAAAAGAAAGAAGTCTCCGATTTGGCCAAAAAGCCTGCATGTGGAACAATCGAGACCGTCCTTCGCCTCAAAGTGGTGTTTGGGGCCTCGTCCGTAGACAATGCATCTATATCCGAACCCCCTATGGCCACAAGCCACAGCAACTTGGAAGTTCCAGAAGACTAAGCTTTCTGTTGGGTTTTTAAACTGTTCCGACACTAAGAATTGCGGACCAATGGCAAATCACACTCCGGAACAAGCTACGAACCCGGTGACGATCCTGTAAACATACCATTCACCAGATTGGACAAGAGGGGACTGAAAAAGAAAACCGGAATGCCATCACCGAGTCCTTTACGGGTCTGGTCTGTGGCTGTTCGGTTAAAAAGAAACCTCGGACGTAAGGGACACTCAGCTTAAAAAACCACTCCTGAAAGACTTCCTTGAGGAATTGCTAACCTGGTCTACGGTTCAGTTAATTGCATGGTTCGGCACTCTCTATCGGCCCCACCATGCATTGGTAATTCCTATGATGCTCTAGGAACACTTGCTTCTGGAACAGTGGAGCATGGCAGCCTGTTTCATTAAGGTCCCACCTCAGTGTACAGTATGCAGAATGCAACAGACAGGTTCGGAGAATGGGTGGTGCACTCTGGGATGAACGTGTCGACTGGAGGACCTCTTACCAGATCCCCTCCCTTTGGAAGATGGATCTGTGCCCTTACAAGCAGATCTAGCGGTCCTGGGAAACCACAGCTGCGTGGCCATAAGGGTACCAGCAGGACCAGGCAGTCTCGAGACCGAGCCACTCGAGGACTTTTTGGGATCATGGCAACCAGGAGAATGAAGCTTATGATAAAGCAAAAGGCTATTCAATCCTGACCGGTCCCGCTGCCATGGATCCGTTGACTGCCCGGGGATCCTGCTTCAAAGAGTAGGCCCCTAATATGCCACAATCTGGACGATTCATGATGGGTGAACAGATCACGTGTGGACGGTCCACCATCTAGAAGATTTTGATGCGGCACGCTGCAAGGTGGAGCTGTCACTCAACCGACGGTCCTCTGACTTTTGGCTGTGGATGGGATTAGGGACCCGCCTGGGAAGAGGACTGTCCGCAAAACCCATTGTCCACTCCCGAAACAGGGAGGGCATCCGCCCCCGGTGTCCCAATTCGGCACCACCCGAAGAGCCGAAGATCTCCCTGCATAGGTGGGATGATTACACCCCCTTACTGGTTTATATGTCACCACCTTCATATTATCGACCAGACGAACAATTACCTACCCCGACCATGGGGAACCAGTGCCGCAAGCCAGAAAGATGGCGAACAAACTGAGGACGTTTATGTGGGGTGACGAAGCCACGGAGGCTGGGTGCAGCGGCCTTCCCCGAAGGAGATCGATAAAACACTTGGTATAGACACCTCATGTGCGTTAGACCAAATGGTGAGGAGTTATGATCCATGATGTATACATGATAAAGGTCATCGACCTTTGACCTTGAATAACTGACCACGCAGCTGCCAGAAGGCAGGACAAAGTTCATAATAATTCCCAATAGGGCCTACAGAATATACAAAAAGTCCTTTTATTAGAATTTTTCAAGGTTGAATCGCATATGGCCTCTACTACCATAATTTGTGTTACCGCATGGGTCCTCAGGACCCGCAAGAAATTTAATCATGCAGGTGTGAAAGGATTGCATGACAACATGATTACTTATGTTACCTACTTGAATATCATGATTATTCGGTATGGTGTTGAAAATACTTAAAAGAAATTTGTAATCCATAAATTCCATTGTCCTTTAGTATTAATTAACACCAACACATTGCTAATGATTTCCTGATGATTTTGACTGTATTATATAGATCCCCGAGGTATGTACTCTACATCCGGGGTTACCTATTTACTCCATGTGTAATTGGCGACGTTCTATGAAAAAATCACGTTAAAAAGGAGACCCAGATAATCGTGGGAAATTGACGAGATAATCACAGGCCAAGATAAATTAACTGCAGATTCAAGACAAATTATGCATAATTTTTTCTATCACCGTGAAGGATAGTGTGGTAGTTAGTGCACTTTCGCCGGGAAGACGGACCGTATTAGATGGCTCACTTTGCATTGAAAGTCGCCAAATTCGGAAGGTTGTACCTTTTCGTGACTGTCACAAACACAGCTGAACATGGACTCACGGAACGACGCAGAGTAGTAGCATCGTCTGGGAAGTAAACCGAAGGTTAGAAGAAAAGGCTAAGCCAAAGCAAAAGGTATATGCACAAAAGTAGAGCAGTAAAGGTAGCAAAATGGATATATACGGAACAAGTAGCATGATCCGCTAGTGTTAAGTTCTCTCAGGCGGAGACTTAGTAGTATTTTAAATTTGAAAAAAACAAGGAGGCGGCTAATGTTAAAGTAAAGACAATGCCAAGATCCCTATGGGGGGGGCCTCCATGGATAGGGTGTAGGCTGGCGCTTTCAAACCCAGGGGCATTGGGGGACAGAGGATCCCAAAATAGGGTGTTGGGAGATGAGAGCGAGAGGAGAGAGAGCCAAATTGCCCCAAAATAAGGGGGTTGGGGGTCTGAATGAAATTTTCAAAAATTTTATAAAATAGAGGGAGGTATTCGGGTTAAAAAAAAATAAAAGTCCCCAAAATAGGGTCTTTGGGGACAGTGGTAAACTTTTCAAAAAATATTTTTATAATATTTGATATGACAATTTAAAAAACAAAGGGGTCTTTGGGGGAGACAACGATATTTGAAAAGGTGGTCTTACATGCATTTTGCGTCCAAAATGGCAGCCCCCCAGTCCCCTATCAGAAAGAGATAGAGCATACTCGTCAGGGAACAAAGATATCTTGGGATTGTGATTTCTTTTAAGTTTGGAGAAGAAAGTCCAAGATATGTTTCGGGAACATGTTCTCACATCCAGTCAGAAATTGGTGGTTTGAAGAATTAATACACTCACGGCAAAATACTTTATTACTATTTTATTATGATAATATTCAACATACATTGATTGCATGACACTTCGAGACACATAGTGTGACATTTGAAAATAGTGTTTTAACACTTACTGTGCTCAAGTGATCGAGATCTCGTCAAAAACAGATGGGCAGTATTATAAAATGCTGCCTTTGTGTACTAAGAGGTGTTAAGAGCATGCTGCATATTCATGAGCATAGCTCGAATCTTGGAAATGGTTAAAAATATTCATATTTTAATGGGACCCTTAGAAATTAGTGAGGACCCTTGGAGTTTCAGAGTTAAGGGTCCCAGGGACCCTTGGATTTTTTTTTCTTATTTCGAGGCCTGAAAGTAAGTTGGTGACCCCCAATTTTTATTTCAAAATTTTGAAGAACAACATCGGGACGTCCACATATTTAGAAATTACAAAATTTTATCGAGAAGTTTTTATTTTGTAGGCGATCTAAACGTCAAATTTTGACTTTTCCCATAGACTTGCGTGGTTTAAAAAGTGACAACATACCTTTTTTTGTTTTGACTATAGCTCAAAAACAAAGTTGGTGACCCCCATTTTTTATTTCAGATTCTTAATCAGCACCGCTGTAAATACCATATATGTGAATTTTAGAAACATTTATCGAGTAGTTCACTAACACGTCAAACCCCTTAAAAGGGAATGCAGTGTACAAAATAAGGAGGCAGAAGGGGATTTAACGAGCCAACCTTGTACAAACGTGATGTCAATCCTCTATGACAGAGTACATGTGTAAGCAAATTTATCACCAGTAGGATTGTATTCAGTTCTATATTTACTTTGATTCGATCAGATGAATAAAGATCATTTTTATTATACCACTGTAGTGTTTCATATTGAAAACCATGGCCGGGTGTGGCCGTATCCTGGTTTGATCTGCATCAACAATTTTTAGGGACGTGCACAGTATTGGTGGTATTCATAATATCAAGCCCAGGCTTATATACTATATCCTGTAATCCATTCTTCCCAACCTTGGGACAGGCCATTACGACAAAAAAAGTTGTCTCAAAAGAAAATGGAAAAACTTCAAGCAAAATAGAGCATCTACTTCCATGCGCAACTTGCGTTACAGGACTACATCTACATCAGTCGTCTCATAGCGGCGCTGTTCATTGTTACGTGTCAGATTTTGTTCCATTATTCTACTATTAAGTATTACAAAAGAACACCCTACTGCTGCTAGGATTGAGTGTCGCACTGTTGTAGATTGCAGTCTTATAATACCTGTTTGTTGTGGGTTTGAATCTCAATGCTGCTGTCCTATTTATTTCTGACAGGAAAATCAAAAACTAAGTTTTGAACTTGCCTGCTGTCCCCATTGGCCCTATACAGATCACTAAACATTTTGGCTCAGCCTGTATAAGACTTACAGACACACAAGGTTATTAAATTTGATACCCACATTGCAGAGTGGTTTTGTTACAACGATGGTTACCAAACCAGTATGTGAGGTTACCCACTTTGCATCATTTCTGCATCTTTCAGTAATCAGACTTTTGTAGTAATTTGCTGCATTCAGCAATTTATTCCTGTAATTACTATGTTAATTTTGAAGTCTTTGTGCTTTTGTGGTAAGATGAAGCATTCACGATCTGCCTTAAAAAGCCAGTTTAGTATTAGGTCGTTTTATATGAAAGTATATCATGTCCCAAGTTCCCATCCCCATCTGACTTCCCCTGCTGGACCGGTGCTTCGCACAAAAAGAAGCCAGTAAAAATTGGGACAATACAATGGCATCCATCATCAGAAAAAAAATGTGTACAGCTGCTTAGGAAATTGGCATGTATTTATTTTAAGCCCATACAGATCAACAAACAATTACATGTATATTGGGGCAGCAGCAAAATGGTCTTTGAGTCTAAACTTAGTTAATTTTACATTGCTTTTCCTTGCAGAATCGGTAATTTAAGCTTGCTTGCTTTTTTTTACCACTACGTGCACATGCCTACCATATTTTCCTTACATGTACATGGCCTTGCATTCATGTAACAGTGCAACTGTGTAATGTTTACATGCTATTTAGTGTCAACTATTCTGAAATCTTCAAGAATTTGTATCTGAACGATTAGCAGGAAATTACAGCCAAAGCACATTTGATTATCTTATCAACTCTATTTGCACTGATAATTCCAACATTTTTTGTCTAAATCTGATTAGTGAACACTGATTAGGGCATTGCCCTTTACTAGGAAGAATATGGGCATCTCACTTCACTGTCACCCACAGGTAGCACTTCAAAATTTATATTCCAAAACTCGGCCCTGACTGGTACGCATATGGATTTTGCAGGGTTGTAGCTAGCACATTTTTAGTGGTGGGTGTTATTTGATGAAAATTTGACATATTTTATAATGTTATGCCTAAAATTGTCAATATTTGCATAAAATTATTAAAATTGTGCATTTTTTGCTCTTTGTGTGGTGGGCTCTAGAGTTAAAATTGATGTTTAGTGGTGGGCTCTGAAGCTGAGTGGTGGGCTCTGCTGCCCACCACCGCCCACTGTAGCTACAACGCTGGGATTTTGATCAACTTCCAATTCTTCATACAGGGATATGTGTTATACCAATTAAGATTGTTTTTGAAAGTCCAAGTACTTCATGTGACCCATTAGGACTAACAAATAAATATTTATATAGCTTTACGAGGCTACTAATTACTTCCTATTGTTTCAAACTGTTCTAATATTGGACGAACAATTCCTCCCATTTTAGGTAGCACAATGAGAGCAACCTCTATCCTGACGAGACGAAGCCCAAAATGATTGTAAAGAGCAGGAACCCAGCACGAACGCCATCGTACTATGCCACAGAGAATACACATACCGTATTGTTCCTAATAAACGCCCCGGGGCGGTGCATTTTTCAAAAGTGGGGGCGTTTTATTACAGTCAAAATGGAAAGACAAAAATCCCCGCAAAAATCACCTTACCCAGTTTATAAAAGGGTGTTCAGTGCACACGTTTGGGGATTTCAACCCAGGGCTATTATAATCAACACGTGGGTCCAAGTTTTGATGTGCCGTGAAGCAGAAAGCATTGATGACAAAAGCGATTATGATACGGATTACGACAGTTCCGGCCATTAAATCATGTGATTTGGGTAAGCTTAACTCATTTTCTTGAATTGTAGTATCAAAAAATCATAGGGGGCGTTTATTAGAGCAGGGGCGTTTATTAGGAACAACACGGTAACCTCACCCGATTGCTCTTTAGAGCTTGGGGTTAAATCACTCAATGAAGAGCTCACATGCAAACTCCAATGAATTAAAGCAATAACAGCACATTTTTTTTAGAGTGCCCCCAATTTTCAAAATTTGAGATTTTTGCACAGTTGTGTTAGTAATTGTCTAGTAAACTATACCTGCGATTGGTAATGCTCAAAAATGTGTATTTGTCATAAAAGAAGCAATTTTGTAATTAGATTCGGGATCCCTAATTGTAATATAATAGTGGAGCTGGAAATGCCAAATTTATGTCCGTCCATGATGAAATAGTGTCACCTTATGAAAATGATATCTAACTTGACTTGTCTGAACCAACGGAACAACTAATGGATGAGCGTAGACACGTACGTGGTGCAATTTCCTGGCTCTTTCACATTGGAAGGACGTTTCCAGCAGACGTTGAATTATTATCGGAGATCTCCGATATTAATTATTCTAATATAAAATTCCTTATTTTGCGACACGGAGAGTTTTGAGCTTTACCATTCACAGGTATTGTTTACTAGTCAATTAGCAATGCAACAGTGCAAAAATCTCAAAATATCTGGAAAATTTGGGGCGCTCTTCAAAAAAATGTGCTGTTATTGCTTTAAAATTGACAAATAATACTTTAAAAAATATTTGTAGACTTTCAGATCATATTAACAGCTGGTTCAAAATTGTTCACCAAAGTCACATGACTGGGTGCATTTTTAATTACAAGCAATCTCCAATTTGCCAACAAAAAAATCCATCACTCTTGATTTAGGAAAACGTGTCAAACCACAGTAGTATTTTTACACGACACTTACTCAATCGAAACCACAATCTAACCCAGATTCAAAGCTCATTTCAAATCTTATCACAATCCTGATGAAGGATGCTTAATTTCCTGGCTTGATATCTGTACAAAAGAATGTCAATCCCATAGTGCACCTTGAGAGGTCATGTAACCCCATACACAGCCCTTTCCTTACACGCAAAACGCAAACCCGATGTGTGTACTTTTTTGACTAAAAAATTAAAGGGGCAGCCTCGTCCCCTTGACTTACCTAAAAATACTGAGATTTTTATATGATCTGAACCGTTAGCCTTAGTAATCAACGTGCGCCCAATCTTACATGCAAATTCGGTCGCATCTGTAAGAAATTTGCAATTTTGTATAAACGGACAGAAATTACAGCACAGTAGGTTATGGGATCGTGGAAAACGAGCAATTGCTCTTAACACAAAACCGCAAGTTTGGGGTCAGCTCAAATTTTGAGAATAAGCTTTTCTCAAGGATATCTAGTGATCAATGAATAAAACAGAAGGTGCTGAAATCACGAAATGCACCTTTAAAGGTTGGCGGGGGGGGGACTGACCTAAAATGGTGGTATGATAAGTGTTGTGGTCAAGACCCCAGTTCAGATCTGTTCTACAGTTCTTTAGACCCCCCTTCAAGTATGCTCCATTTTTTAAAGATCCCTACTTCTCTCCCAATACTCCTCAAAATTAAACCTAACAGCTAACATTTGGCAAAAAATGTTGTTTCTCTAATTAATTCCACAACCTTCAAACTTGCCCCAAAATCCAGTTACCAAGACCATGAAATTGATCAAAAATTGACCTTACTTTACAAAAATATGCAATGTTTAAACTCACAAAATTAAGCACTTTGCACCAAACACCCCTACCCAAACCTAAAGTTTATAAGTACCTTTGGAATTATGACAATTAGCCCAGAGGTTATTGTACACCTAATGGTAACTGCAAGCAACCTATATTTTGACTTATAATGGGAAAGAAGTCAGCCACAAACATTTTGCAGATAAGATGAGAAAAATACAACATTTCTAATGAAACTGATGAAAGCTCAAGTTTCATGGCATGAGTGGTGGGGTCAAGCTTGAGGATCAGATTGTGCCCTTTTAATTGTTTAGACAACATTTTAAAGGTCTTGCGATTTCTTAAATATTTCTTGCCCAAGTAACGATATGTTGTGCAGTAAAAAATGGGCACAGCACAATGCATTATGGGATTGAATCAAATCCTTCACAAGTACCTGTATGTGAAGGACAAATTGTGTTCTTTTCACTAATTCTCCTTGCCTTTGTACCAAGGAATTTATCACAAATTGACCAATCTTAGCTCATAGTGTTTATCACGCCACCCTTGACTACAATACAATGCACTTTAAAATGCATCTGAGATTTCAACATGTCAAAAATTAGGAATTTAAAGATCACAACCAACAACCAAAATGATCAATACCAAAGTTTCACTTGAACTGAATGGTTTTGACAAAATGAGCACTTTTATTTAGTGCACCAGCCTATTCCATACTACAAGTAGTATATTTTTTGACAGAATTGTTTTAAAGAAAGGACCCAACTTGAGTATGTTGAGGAAAGACACTATAGAAAACTAGAATTTAGCAGTTCTCGGCTTTCGAGGGCACATGTGGTCCAGTGGATAAAGCGCCCGACTCCAGCGCCGGCGGAAGCAATTGAAAGTGGTGCGGCGGGCTAATAAGTGTCCTTGTAAGCACCGGTACAGAGCGCACGGTATAACGGTGTGCAGTCCTGGCTTCTATGAGATTTTGGCCCGAAATTATGCTACAGGACCATATGGTTCCTCCTCCTGCGCGAAGCGCGGAACCCTTGCAATGTTCGCTTTCCAAAAAAAAAACATTTCCCCATGCAAATTTGATACAAACAATTTGAAATAATGCTTACAGGTATGATCAAAGGTTTTAAAAAGTAAAATATAAATATATATAAATATATAAAAATATGATGAGTTAAGTTTTGTCTGAATTAAGCATAAAATTTTCATGTAGAGTTCCTATATATTAAGCTGTCCGGGG
>JAMKCH010025172.1:0-66300 GCA_023653785.1 Ophioderma brevispina | reverse complement strand
TGCACGCTGTTTGATTAAATTTGATGGATTTGTACAGGGATTTGTCTTGGATGGATTTTGGAGGTGGTTGTAAGTGGATTGCTGTGGGGTGTATGTGAGGTAAAAAGTACAGAAACCCAACAGAAAAGTTGGGGATAAAAAGTACAGAAATCAGACAGTGAGTCAGAATCCCCCTTATACATCTACTTGTTAGGTCAAAGCTTGCCCAGCAACATTCTGGCACGATGTTTGTTTGTCTTTCTTCCTTTTCGAATAAATGATGAAAAACATGGACAAAGTTAATTGAACACGCAGTATAGAAGCTCAAGATTTATTTATTTGCGAATGAGGATAAGTAGTTTACGCTTACGTCATTAAAAAAAAGACTTCGTCTAAATCGGAGAGGTGGTAACACCTGAGTCTTTTCAACCACGAGACAATATAAGAATGGTTCTGCACTCCCAGATGAAAAGTATTTTTCTACACCGCACACCGGGCCGGTAATTGAATATCTTTAGCTCTAACATCTAGCGTATCTATTGGTCACTGATATTGGGGAAAATAAACTGAAGTGACATTTTATTCATTTTCAAGAAAATGTGCCAGTTTTATTTGGGGCAACAGATAGTTATATGATTTTAATAATTTATTATGAATTTACGCTTGGTTTTACTCTCCTCCCGTGATAGGGATTACGAATCGACAGCGCAGAAGGGCATGGCCCATACCCTATTAAAGATGTACTCAAAACCACACTAGCCTCTTATTAGCACCCATTAACACATTTTATGTGTGAAAAAAAAAAAAAAAAAAAAGACAAAACCCGGTGTAAAATTATTGATAAATTATTAACATGACATAACCGTCTGTTGCCCCAAATAAAACTTGCACATTTTCTTAAAAATGAATAAAATGTTACATCAATTTCTCTTTCATAATATTAGTGACCAATGGATATGTATAGACTTCAGCAAACCATTAACTAAAGATATTACAATGGGCCCGGTATGCGGAGCCATTGATATAGCCAGGTGTTATCACCTCCACGAATCGGGTTGAGTAACAAAATACCCGTCCTCTTTCACAATAACTAACCAGTTTACATTATGATATAGGTCGTTGACCCTAAGTTTTCTTCTGAAA
Organism: Ophioderma brevispina; assembly: GCA_023653785.1. Taxonomy (NCBI): domain Eukaryota; kingdom Metazoa; phylum Echinodermata; class Ophiuroidea; order Amphilepidida; family Ophiodermatidae; genus Ophioderma; species Ophioderma brevispina. Next base: position 65,178 of record JAMKCH010025172.1, on the reverse strand, counting down.
GCGCGGTAAATTGAATACAAATGAAGTTACGGATTTTAATTCTGCACAAAGTTGTTAGGTCAAAGCTTGCCCAGCAACATTCTGGCACGATGTTTGTTTGTCTTTCTTCCTTTTCGAATAAATGATGAAAAACATGGACAAAGTTAATTGAACACGCAGTATAGAAGCTCAAGATTTATTTATTTGCGAATGAGGATAAGTAGTTTACGCTTACGTCATTAAAAAAAAGACTTCGTCTAAATCGGAGAGGTGGTAACACCTGAGTCTTTTCAACCACGAGACAATATAAGAATGGTTCTGCACTCCCAGATGAAAAGTATTTTTCTACACCGCACACCGGGCCGGTAATTGAATATCTTTAGCTCTAACATCTAGCGTATCTATTGGTCACTGATATTGGGGAAAATAAACTGAAGTGACATTTTATTCATTTTCAAGAAAATGTGCCAGTTTTATTTGGGGCAACAGATAGTTATATGATTTTAATAATTTATTATGAATTTACGCTTGGTTTTACTCTCCTCCCGTGATAGGGATTACGAATCGACAGCGCAGAAGGGCATGGCCCATACCCTATTAAAGATGTACTCAAAACCACACTAGCCTCTTATTAGCACCCATTAACACATTTTATGTGTGCATTACAGCAATGAAGACCAACCAGCTACGTTACTGATTGACGAGGTTAAAATTGGGGAAAATTACGAGATGGTTGTGAGTACCGGCAGCGGTTTCTATCGCTACAGATATGGTGATGTCATCAAAGTGGTTGATTTCCATCAAAACACGCCCGTTTTTGAATTCATGTATAGGTAAAACAATAAAGTCACCCCCCCCCCCACAAAAAAGGGTTCGCGGAACACAGGACCTGGGCTGTAGGCTCGCCACTTTTTTCACCGTGCAAAGGTTTGTATTTTTTTGCTATGATAATGAAATGCAGTTGAAAAATCAGCCATATAATTCATTAATTTGTTGCAAAAATGACTGCACTGTTAGAAATACGGTAACTGTGAACTCAGTTCGTGACTGACTGTAAAATACCGTAATTATGATATAAAACACAGACTCGTTTTTTTAAATGTGAAAAAGATTACAGAATGTTTTCTCCAGCAAATATACACAGGCAAAGATGCACAATTATACTTTGCAGTAAAAGTTTGCAGAATAATTACAAGATATCATGATTAATTATGAGTTTGCACTGTTGGTAAATTTACGCTTTCCCGCTGGCTTTCCCGGTGCGCTAAAATGCTAAGAGCTCGCGTAAAAAGCTTCTAGGTAATCATTCTCTCATCCTTTCTGGTCATTTTAGCGAAAAAAATGTGAAGGTAGCACCTTCACCGGGGTTATGGTATGCCGTCAAAGTCGAAGGGTGGGGGGGGGGTTGCCACCCAAGGATATTTTATGGTGCATTTTTGAAAATATTATGCACAGTATCGCTCTAAAACTCTGTTTATGTAAAACTAGTCATTTGCCATCATTTAGAGCTGAAAACCCGATATTCCTAACTTTTTAGCGCAAAATTGGATTTTCGCCTATTTTCTGTGGAAAATGCCAATTTCGCCGATTCGGGGACTTGATGACGTCATTGTGACGCCATACTAGGTATGTTGGTACTCACTTTGGTATCAATGGAAAGAGGAGGGTCATAGCTATCCACTGGTATCAAAATCATAAGCATCGGGTGCTTTATAACGAATTCTCGGGGGGGGGGGTAACCATAACCCCCGGTAATCCATGTTACAGAAAAGGCTTGTTAAGACGAGGGTTAACTGACAAATACCGTAATTTTACCTATTTTTAAAAACAGTCTAAAATCAAACTTGACCATAATTATTTTACGTCATTAGACCGTCTTGAACCTAAGAGTGCATATACGTTTGTTCAGTGTATACTTTCAAGTTTTAAAAAATTAAATAAATGTTAATTTGACAGCAAAGAAAATCTAACAATCTGTAAAATTACAAACATTTCCTAACAGTGCGTGTATCCGAAGATTTCTAACAGTGTGGAAATAGCCTCAAACGCTCTTAGAAATCTGTATTGAACGTATTCCATGGCCACGATGAGGGCGAATGAGAATAAAACAAGCTGCTGATATGAGATCCTGAGCATAAACAAACCTACTCTATTGAAGCTGTACAATGTTTTAGTGTATGCGTAAATCGATTCTAGTCACCGACGCTAGTCACCCATGCATCTGTGTAGTACATTCCTATTTATGCAAATAACCAGAAGACTCTCGGCTATTTATAGCGCTCGATCAAGCCACAGCTGACTGACCTATGTTTAAATGAACCGCGTTGCAGTATACACACAACCGAATGAGTAAATCTTTGTGTGTACATTGTACGTGTCATGCAAACCATGCTTGACCGCGCCGCAACTGACCCTTCTGAGTTAAAACACAGTTCTGCGCATATAATTATGACAGCAATCAATACTCCCATTGCAATTCCCAATTTAAACTTGGTTCCACTGCCGAAAAATAGCCATGCATATTTGCAATGGCAATGTAGTAAACGTAAATGTCACCCTGCATATATGAGACAGTGTGTTCAGAATTGACCAAAGTGACACCGACACAAATGGTACATCTCACTAGTCACATTATATCGTGCATAATCTGCGATTATTTAGGAGTACTTTTTCCAACCCTCATTTTCCGGGATTGACTCATGGCGCAACGTTACTAACACAAAAACAACACCAACACTCGCCAACGGAAAGTCTGATTTGAATTCTTTTCAGCTTCCGATAGCCGAGACCATCCCGGATTTTCCCATTATCATTGCGCATATAATTTTGACCACCTGAGGTCTAAGGAGTCTCTCGAACGTCATGAACGCACAGTACAGAATTTCCGAAATCTTCCCAAGCTGTATCACAAATATGACGTCACATTCAGTAATGAGAGGCGCTCTTCATTTGTGTCCGGAAACCAGTTGCGAAGAAGTTTGTTCGTGCTGAGGACAAACATATAGGTTACGCTTTGACGAAGCCTAGAGCACTATTTGCTCGCCAGGGGTCCGTTCGCGAACCTCATGCGTAACTCTACGTGTATACTAACTCATGCGTATGTCCTACATAATAGACCTTTTCATAACATTTACACAGTGCTTTGGATAAGTTGATCCACTCAGGCATGACATAGTATGCACGTAGATTTACGACTGAGTTTCGCGGACGAACCCCAGGATCGTAAAATATCACTTACATAAAGCTTTTTTAGCGCGCGATTTTTAAAAACTCGCAAGCTGGCAATTAAATTCGAAAGGGAAACAAGAACAACGGTGGTTGAAATAATCTTCGACTTTTTTTTCGTATAGATTGGGACAATTGATGAATTTACGCGCTGAAAAGGTTACTGAGGTATCTGTGGACGAGGCTGTTAATCATGTTATAAACAATTGGCCGGAAGCAAGGATTCTGCACTGGACTGCAGCTGAAAGTACCCTCCTTACCAAGATTACCAATGACGGTTGAGTATCAGTCTAATTGTAATGTTAGTGTAAACAAATGTGTTATTATATCTTGTCAAATGTTCAAGAGAAAGGAGTTTACATTGATTTCTGTTAATGTAATGGTCATTTTAACATAAACATGTATAATTAATTTTAAAAAAAGAACAACAAACACAATAACTAGCATGCAGTTCAAAAGAATTCAAGCCCGCCCTCATCTACACCATTGCCCTCAACTGAGAAATGCAGGCAACGCATATAGCTTTTTCTCTTCACTTCTTTCTCTTTTCTTTTGCATATCATGCGCTAGTATACATACTTCACACAGCATTACATATTCGTATAATATTTTTGGTTGTTAAAATAGTGTTTATTGCTGAAATGTTAACGTGGACGTAATTTTTATCCACACAGGAGGTGAATTCAGTCAAATCAAAGGTGCTCAATTCTACCTCATTTTTGTCGAATTGGAAGAAAACGTTGGGTCGATTGTATTAGATGATGAAAAACAGCAGCAGGTATGTTATGTATGCTGTGTAGTTGGTAAAATGTTTCAATCAGCACATTCGATTCGTTGTGGAAAATTAAGTACATCTGATGCACGTAAATATACTTTTTAGATTATACAAGATTAGGCAAACATTTGGAATTGCTGTTTACATACTTCTATTTCAGTGTCTTTCTTCTGTATGAAAATTCAATAACAAAACGAAATAACATTTTTACTCACTGCAGTGATCGATTCAGACAGGTGTAGAAGTAATTATAGTCCGCCGTACTCATAGTCCGGCTACAACGGTAAAGAATAGAGCACTCGATTCAGTTGAATCTTCACGCAACATTAGTTTCACGCTTTATCCCGTTGTCGTCTATGGAGCCTGCACTGTGGCTCCCGGCGGACTATTATTACTTTCACACCGGTATAAAAGGAGATATGTGCCTAAAGCTGCCTTTTTAGAGTACAGTATTTTCTATTCTATACATATATGTCTTGGGAATCATATTTTTGGATATCTGATTTTGCAGTTGGACGACGCTCTGAAGGAACGAAATAATTACTACAGAGGCTACCGAAATGCAGGGACGATTTCGCCACCTGTCTTACCTCGTCAAACAGGGCACATTCAAAGAGTTGGCTGATTATTATTGTGGCAAATTACAGTCGCTACCTTAACCAATTCAAAGTGCCCCGCAAACTTAAAAATGCTGGTACACTTGAGTAATGTTTGAAAGCAACGTTCGGTTAAGGAAAACAACGCATAGAAAAGAGACATTTTTACTTTTAAAACAGCAACACCAACATTAAAAAGTCAGTTCCCTATAACCCATCCATCTTCTAATAAGCTAAACAAATATGGTGTCATGGTACTACTTGATATGTCGGGCAGCATTTGATACCGTCGATCATGGTATTTTACTGCAGAGCCTTAAGGATATCATTGGTGTGTCGGGCCAGATGCGTAGCTGGTTCCACAGTTACCTGATCTAGAACTAGTTGTGTTTTTGTTGGAATGGTTCTTATAGATTTGTTAAATTTGTATGGGTTCCTTAACGGTCTGTTATCGGCCCTGTTAAATTTATAGTTGACACACCGCCCCTGGAGACATAAGTAGTGTTCAGGAATACTTTTCATTCTTACGCTGATGATACGCAGCTATATATTCTTTTTGTCCCAGAGCAAGGTGCAGCTGAAAGGGCCCTCAGAACTGCAAGTTGAATTACTGCTGAACTCAAAGCCTGGATGAGGATGAAAACTAAAGCTTAACAGTGACAAAACTGATTTTTATTTTTCTTATTGGGTACCACACAAAGGCCTTCAACGGCTTCATAAGCTACAGCTGAAGATTGGTGAAAGTTGCATTGTCAACCAACTGATAAACATCCGCACTTTGGGTATTAATTTTTGACAAACAAAATCTCTCCATTTCAAAGCAGTTCAATATCTGTTATTTCTGCTGGGCACTTTCAGCTTCGTAACATTCGCCGCGACCGCATTAGTAAAATTTTCGTAGTTAAGGGACAATCATCATCTTGTTTTCTCGTCATCTGTTGTTCGGACCTTGCTCCTTTCACGCCTTGACCATGGGAATGCCCTACTTTACGGCGCTTACTCTCAGGACTTAGATCGTCTGCAGGCAGTACAGCACAACGCAGCAAAACTCATTTTCTCTGCTTCTTGAAAGAATGATTCAATTTAAGATCTGTTTCATGTGTTATAAATGCATAAATGAACCTGAATCTGGTCCTGAGTACCTCTCAGAATTTACTCACTAACAGCCTTTCCCTCAAGGGGCCAGTTACTCGATCTGCAATGGAGAAGACTCGTTATTCAGATCCCAGGTGGCAAAAGGTATTGGTTGAAAAGCTTTTCCATTGCAGGCCAAATCAAATGGAAATAAAATGCCACGGCACATAAGAGGCACAATCACCTGCAGTTTTCAAGAAACTTTTGAAATCACATTATTGCCGGTCTCTCCTGTGTTATACAGCAGTAGTTGGTAGCGTTTGATCATTGTTTGGATTAAAGCGCGATATAATACTTATGGTATTGAACTGTATGACGTCTTCTGTAATTCCAATAACAATGTAGTATTTCAGCCTTATTTAGTATATAAAATATTTTCCTCAATATTATCACAATAATTTTCATTCGAACTACTTTGTTAATAATGACTATTTATTGATTTTGCTGCATTCTGTGCTAAACAAAATAAATACACCTGATTAATTGACATTGAAGTCCAAAAGCCACGTAGGACTAATTCGCTGTATATCCATAACGCCCCTTAGGGTACCATGATTTGTCCGAAAAGATGCGATGACGTCATATGCGATGACGTTCATCGCACCAAACACTATATGTGCACGAAATCACTGGCCGGGACAGCGACTCCCTCGTGGTTGCCCTCCCTGGTTATGGAAAGGTGGGCCGGAGGCCCCGGGTTCGAATCCCGCCACGGATGTCCAAGTTTCTTTAGGTTCTATCCCTTTACCCCTTCCCTTCCTCTCTAGGGTTAATACCATTTTTTGCCACTTTTCAAAAATGGACCAAAAACCACGGAGCGGACCCCTGCCTTGTTCTAGGGGAAATTGCCCCTAGATCTTACAGGAAAACGAACGCTATCTCCCTCTTTGCTGTGATCGTCAGGTTGGTAGTCATTTTCCGAAAAGGACCTTAGGAAGTTTTATGGCTTACCGAAGATCCATAAAAGTACATGTCCTCTTAGACCAATCGTATCTAGCTGAGGCTCTATTACTTAGAACTGGGCCAAGTTTTTAGCAGATATATTATCTTCTCTGGTTGGCAGAACTAGTAGACATTTGAAGAATAGTGCTGATCTTGTCAACAAACTTTCCATCGTTCATGCTTCTCTTCACTAGTGTCCCTGTTGACAAAAGTCTACGTATTATACACGACCTACTTGACAAAGATGAGTCCTTGAAGGAGAGAACCAAGTTATTACCTCAACAAATAACAGACTTGTTGAGTGTGTGCCTTAAAACCACCTACTTTGTTCACAATGGCATTTTTTTTTATTCTCAATGTGAGCAGGGGCGGATCCAGGATTTTTCAATAGAGGGGGCGCCAAATTTTGGTGGACCCATATTTTTTTCAATTTGTTCCCTGGGGTTTAGGGGGGGGGGGCATACTGTGTCTGTTGGGCGCCCACACAAAGCTACACAGCGCCTGACACCTACACCGTTGTTCTCAGAGATCAGGATGTCCTGTGCATAAAGTACAGTCATCATTTTTATAGATCTACAGTGTGCCCGGCACTCTATTGGCACCCGGCGCCCTGTACGCTGCAAAAAATAGAGGGGGCGCGCGCCGGGTGCGCCCCCTCTAAATCCGCCCCTGGTGAGGGCACTGCGATGGGTTCCCCAGTCAGCCCTATTATCACCAACTTATTCATGGAACATTTTAAAGATCTTGCTATTTCCTCATTCTCGTCGTCACTCAAATTTTATGGACGATATGTTGATGACACGTTGGTCATTCTCAAAAGCTCAGAAGTTGACACTATACTATACACAAGAGCTGTTCAAATGGATACTCTATCCTAAACCCGGGGGCCAGGCAATGTGACCATTGGAATTTTAACCTGGGATTTACAGTCCATTTGAGCTATTTTATGGGCTGTTTGTTATATTTTTGAGCATGATATAAACACTAAAATCAAAGTTCTAACAGAGTCCTGCTAATTTTATACTCTATCTGAGACGGAAAGGTCAAATTTGATACCCTCTGTGAGACTGACTGAGACATAAGTTGAATTTGATACCCTATGTTGCCAGTCTTGAGACCTGCCCCAGGTCTCGCGTTTTTGTACCTCGGGTGGTTACCCGGCCAGAATACACAGTTACAACCCCCTCCCCCTAATAAACCAGACAAGTGAAACTGTGTATAGCTGATAACAAGAAATGTCTTTTAAAAAGAAAACGCCTCAGGATTCATCTGAAACGTTATTGATTACAATTATTTACCTATGGTCCATGTCGCTATCTCTGTACAGTGATGTCAGCTATCTGGCGCAGAGATTTTGTGAGTGTATAGAAATGCCGTCTTTGATCGCACGCGACTTATGCTGTCATTATGGCGTCAACGCTCAGTGTGCTTAAACACTGCTATCATTATAAATTGGGCTGACATCACTGCATGGAAATAGTGATATGGACCATAGTTTTGAGGGTTCTTTTAAACTCTGAAGCAATGACAATTGGCAGGTTGTTTTTCTTCATCACTTAAGATTATGAGGTTGCTTTTAAATGGAAGCAATTGTTCATGTGGGTTAGGGTATTTTTAAGATCACTATAGACCATGTCACTAATTTGGTATGTTGGGCAAAGATACAAAGCTTTTTGTTTCTGTGACTATGTAATAAAGATAAGGAAACTGACAAACTCGCGAATTTAATGTCTGAACGAAACACTTTTTGTTGTGAGATCACAGACTTTGTGATTAGTTAATTCTAGTAATCATAAATAATAACGTAATAACATGCTGATACAATAAGGCGCAAGAAGGTATCTATTTGACTGTCTTACTTCTTGTCGTCATCCAACAACTGTGTTTGATCCCTGAAACAATAATAAAGACAAACTTCACTAAATACAGATACAAACATGAAAAATGATCATAAACTCACATTTTCTCTTATGCGCTCTAATCAAAATGCAGTAAATCTCACTAGGTTTCCAAACATGAAGCTTTACATAACAAGAAGTTGGTGATTTTCAGTCAATGAAATGACGTCAATTTGAGCTTAGCTATTTCACACTGTGATTAGTGTATGGACAAGTATATATGTACATCTATGCAAAAACGCAATTTGTTTTAAAAATGAGGGCGCCCTACTTGGGAAATCTTTGAATCCGCCTTTAAGGCCGACTCACAGTGACAACCTGAAATATCAATCCGCTAACATTTGATTTGCGCGAGGTTTCAGATTTGGGCAACTGCGCGTAACAAAATAGTACCTAACTGAAACGGCTAATTACACCTCTCCAATGTCAATCATTTTAACCTGTCATTTCACCTGACTTGCCGCCGTCGCGTCGTCTGGGCTTTCGAAACTTGGATTACCGTCTTACAGCTTCTTACATCAGGGCAGTACATAGTAATGACGCCCACCATTACCAGGTGGTGGCGGCCAAGCCTCGCAAAACAATATAGATACAGAAACTGCAAACCGAAAGCTGATTTTGACGATTTGATGTGAACGCCAAATGAAAGTTACAAAGGGACATTTTGTTCATAGATTTTGGAAGGCAAGTTATTATCGTCTGTGCATATCCGTTTATGTGTTGTAAAGCTACTGTTGTGCCGAAACACCCGGATGCCGAAATACCCGGGTGCCGAAGTTCCCTCCTCTCAGAACTGCCGAAATACCGGGGCATTCGGCATAGGAGAAGGGAAGTGGGGAAAAAACGTGCTGTTGATGTGTAGAGCACGTGTTTTCGCATTTTTCGTGATTTTATGGACAATTCTACAATGAAACTCATTAAAAATCAGGCTTTTGGCATTAAGGAACAAGCATGACGTAAATACGATCTTGTAACGCCAAAAGCACCCACATAGGCCCCATGAAGAAGAATTCCAGCGTTCGTTTAGCAAAGTAGCCGAATTCGGAAACAATGTAAACGTTAAATGCATTGATATCAGAGGGGACTCCCATTTTTTCAGTCCTCTGTCACCGAATGCCCCTGGGCCCCTTACACCCATATCCATTTCATATGTGAGTGCCACCGGTCCCCCGAGTCAACCTTGAACACTGAAGTGCATGCACCGTCGCCCATTCGCTTGTTGGTTGGTGTTCCCACTGCACGTAAGACATTATGAGTTCTATTATGGTCCGAAATCGGTAGACGGTTCATATAGAAGTCTCATTGATGCAAATGAGGTATTGCCATTCATTCCGTCAAGCACTACTGCACAATGTCATACAGCGCATGACGGAATCAATTGTAATACCTCATTTGCATCAATGGGACTTCTATATTAAACGTCTACCCCGAAATCATGCTCCAGGACCCCTGGGGGTCTCACTTTTGGTTTGGGTAGGGATGTGCTGCCGGATGTTTGAACCACTACCCCGAAATATACCAAAAACGACAGATGGGGAACTGTTAAAATGTATTTTGAGTCATTCTGGCAGCACTATTTTTCACATTTGGGGTTTGTAAGCATTCTTCATACCTGATCGAACACTGTAAAATATACTTGCTACAGAAATGCAACCTTTTCTTATACCAATTCTCAAGAAAAAGGGACCGTTCATTATACCAAACCGGCTGAAAAGGAGCTAAAAGGATACCCTTTTCGGCCGCACATCTCATCTCCGCACCCCCTTTCCACTATTTTCGATTTCAATCGCCAACTCTCATGTGTTCATTTCAATCTCTAACTTTAATTTTACGCCTGAAGTGCATGGGAATCGATCCCACGACCTTTAGGTTACTAGCCCGCAGGCGGTGGCGGCCAAGCTTCATTCATAGCGCAAAACTGCCGAACGAGTCATTGGACGAGCCTGAACAGTGAAGTCACTGTGCGCGTTTATAAATAGATCATTGAGTGGCGAGTGGGAATTCCCGTACGGTGTCGCGACCGATCTAAATTGCCTGGCTTTAGTCGGTGGTGCATAATTGTGATGCAAAACTATCATCAAATCGTTTTGAAAGACCGGAATGAGGGATGCTACATGCACGGGTCAACGAATCATTCCACGGTGGTGCCGGGACTGGTACATGGTCGCAGCTATAAATAGCAGTGACCCTGCGATTGAAAATGAGGTCAAACCAGCCTCGTTCAAAATGATCCCGTTTGTACCGTTATTCATACAAAAAAAATACACTGGTAGTTGATTCCTTCAACTCAAACGTTGAGTGGAAAATATTGATATTAAACATATTTTCGACTTTAGAATATTTGTCAATTTTCGTGATACGTGCTAAACCTATTAGCCCTGGGAGCTAGCACACATTTGTTAACACATCTCAAGTACAAAAGGTTTGAGTGATTAATCTGTAGACAGAGCGACCCCTGGAAACGGTGAGTCTTAGTGCCGTCAAGTGGTTCCTTAAGGAAGGGGGTCCAAACAATTTTGTCAGGGTCACATTTTTAAATTGAATCCAAGCATGTTTGAAAAGCCACCATGTTTATGTGTCCTAACCATAAGGATTCAGAAAAGTATAGTTTGTATATTACAGCTAAGTTTTCAGAGTTATAGGCTAAAAACAAAGCAAAAATCAATAAAAAGGGTCCAATTTAGTTGTAGGCACAGGGGTCCAATTTTTTAAATTGCTCCAATTTGGGATAAAAACTGGTGCCAATTATTGGTGAGTTCATAGGATTAAATAAGAATGTTTTGACTGTCTTAATTCTTAGTGTTCCGATGTAGGGGGCACGAAGTCAACGTCCTTTGCATTCAATGGGGCGTGATCTTGTTACCCCCTACTTTCTTCAGCAAGCCGTGGAGCACTCAAAACTATTTCCTTAAATGGGGAACGCGGCAAAAACGACGCTATCTTGGCCTGCAGCCCGGTTATACAGAAGCAACGCCACCATAGACGTATATGACGCCACACCATCCCAGTTGGCAGTGCAGATTCTTTTGTAAACTTATTTTTTGTAAATCTCATCTTACTGATTTGAGGTCAGTGGCGTAGGCCAGAGGGGGGGGGGGAATCTTTGCTCCCCCCCCCTTGCCTCCCCTGAAAACTTAGTGATTTACATAGGGCCATTAACTAATGCTAACAATTTAATATATCTGCTTTTGCCCCCCCCATGAAATTATGTGCCTTCCCCTTTTGCCCCCCCCCCCCGACAAAACGCTGGCTACGCCACTGTTTGAGGTAAGACTGAAATGTTCACGTTTCTCCGGTGTTTTTTCTCACTGATGCATGGATCTCTAGCTATAATAATTAATAATAACTACAACATTTATGAGCGCAAACTGAAAACCTCTAAGCGCTTTACAGAAACTTAACCTAACTTGGACCGTAACTTTCAATATACATTCAATTAAACATGTTGAAAAAAACTAAGTAATTGAGATGCAAAAGTATAAAAAAAATCCCTGCAAGAGCTAAACAAATCTATAATACAAGAACCTCGAGATTAAAAAAACGATTTTTTTTAAACAGCGTGAAAAGTACTAGAACCAGATTCAATATACACAAAATATCGTACAAAATAAAATACAGCAGCAAGAATAAAAACCTTTAATTCTTAAAAATTTTACACAAACACAGATGTACAAAAAGAGACAAGTATATTTTGGGAGACAATCAAAAAAGGGGAAACCAAAATTTCGACCGATCTCACAACAAACTGTCATAACAGGCAGATACGAAACAGACCGAAAAGAACGGATACCATACATTCGGTCGATCTCACATCATGACCGTCATTTAAGAAATAAAGGGTGATGCAGTATCCTTTATGGGCGAATAATGTGTCCGAGGTCGGAAAAAAATAAATAAAGGACGAGGCGCAGCCGAGTCCATTATTTTATTTTTTTCCGGCCGAGGATACATTATGAGCCCATAAAGGATACTGCAAACCCTTTATTTCTATTCTATTACCGAAAAACAGCGTGATATAATGAGAAAATGCATTCGCGACCCATTATTGCAGAATAATGGGCAGTAAACTGACCAATCAGAATGCTGCATTTTCAATAATGGGCAGCAGAGGTAATAGAATAAAAAATAAAAGGCAGATAGGGGATAGACCGAAATGAAGGCTAATCAATCGGTCGATCTCACATCATACCAAGCATACAGCAAACATGTATGGCAGATTATAAAAACAACTCAATCACAGAAATGTGTCTTAAACAAATGAGTCTTCAGCTTAGACTTGAACATATTGACAGATGCTGCTTCTTTAATATCACGTGGGAGACTATTCCACATATTAGCTGCTGCAAACGCAAAAGTCCTATCACCATGAGTTTTGGTGCGAGAGCGAGGAACTGCCAAGCGACATTCAGATTGTAGCGGTAATTGGAATTGACAAGCAATGTTTCACCCAAATAGTGTCAGCCTCATTTTTATATATTTTATGCTGTTGAGTATACCATGATTAAATTTATGAATGAATATTCTGTCCTGCAACTCTATGAATATTCATAAGTCAGGTGACGGTAGTTGGCCAATCACAGCGCGCGCGTCCCTTGCGAGACACGACTCTTTCCCGACCCGCTCAATTCTCTCCGTGCCTTCGTCACTGCAGGTTCATTCTCCAAGGAACCGAATTTTTTTGCACTCAAACTTTCGTAAATCTTTCAAACCGTGCATACGTAATTTAGAATGTTTAGTTACGTTGTAGGGAACCTTTTGAGATATGATTTAGAAATTTTAGTTTTTTAAAATAGTGAATGGTTCGTGCAGGATGACCCACTGTCACCTCGTGGTGCTGATCATGATCGATTTACCATGTGAAACGTGCCAATTGCAGAATGGTTGTAATCAAAACAACGTCCTAAATTGCACTTCGTCGTCAATCCCATCTTTCGATTTTATAGTTTTATTACACGATTCAGCACCTATGTGATCATTTTGGTATAACTGCCGCTCATCTGACTACTGTATAAGGTTAGGGTTCATGGTAGTGATATAGAATTCCACTCTGACTGTGTTTATTATTTTTAACGACATCGGCCATTAGTCCTGAGGCCTTCCGTTGCTGTGTTTTAGTATAGGAGGTACGTACGCGTACTTTCTTCTCGCATTGAATTTTACAAAAAGGGGTCGAGTTGTTGTTTAGGCTGTAACGGGTACACTGCTGTCGTGTTGTGTTAACTAGGCGAAGAGGGGGGGGTCAATTGCTTTTGAATTTCGTATTTATTATTGGAGTTCACAATATTTTGTTTGCAATTTTACAATCCATACAGTAATTTACATGAATGTTTTTTCAGCATTTAGAGATTATTTTTGAGATTTTCATTTATTCTGTCCTTGACACTGTCACTTTGGGAATTCTCTCTGGCCTTTCACTCCTTTCACTTCATGGCAGACAAATTCTAAAATTAAGATTGAAACATTGCTGCGCATGCGCTCTCGGTGCCCACTGGTTATCGTCATACATTCCGAAGTTTGGTGCACATGGAACTTGTGGAGATTGTGGTTCGGAAGTCCACAGGTATTTTTATTATTTTTATTATCTTTAGTGAACGGGGAATATTTTATTATTTATTTAAATCTTTATTTCAGCATTGGGTTTGGGGAAGGTAGCTTCTCATGTGTTACATGTCGGAATGTTGATGGATTGTAAGGACTTTAAAATATTTTGATAAGGGATCGGCCATTTCATATTTATTCTCTTTAAATGTATTTTAAGTACCAAGACTTTATTGTTTTTGCTGTTTAGTGGTGAAAGAAATTAATAATCTTGTTTATTAAACTAGATAACTATAGGAACGATACACGGTTGTGAACTGAATATTTAATAAGAGCCACTACATGTACAATTATACTTAAACCCGTGTGGGTTTTTAACCCGCTTGAAGTATTGGCATCGTGGAAAAGTCACAAATAATTCTTGTCACTCTTCAGGTATTTAAGTGAATAGTTTTATTTTCCTAACTTTCACAAAATAAGCAAACTTGATTTTAACGCGTGAGATTATGGTTAACGGGTGTAGGTAGTTAAAATCTAATGTTAAAAGTTTGCTTGATCATATTTAATTTGCCATCTGATATATTTGCGTTATTATTCTTAATATGATCATTCAAGGCGTGTCGATTTTATTATTATTACCTATTATGATATTGATTAATGTTAACTGTGATTGTGGGTACTTGTACACTGAATTATTGATATCTGTTGGGACTGTTATTGCGGATCGGACTATGTGAGGCGTTATAATGTATGGTCTTGATGAATTTGTTGCTTAGGATGCTTATACCAACTCAAATCGAAGTTGGTGTATTGATGAACGCGGTGGGGTGGTGTGGAGCACAAATTAATTATTTAGCACCCATGTTGGGTAGTTACGTCCTTTGGATACCTTCGCATCATGGCGTTTGTTCAGATGCTCTTGGGGGGAATATGTGATAAAATATGTAATGTTATTAAAATGTAAATGCTATTTGTCAGTATTAGCCGTTGTCAAAACCACCGTACCAGGGGGGGCACGTGAGATTTCCGTCTCGTCCACCACCTCTCCGACGCCTATCGTTATGCGCATGCGCTGATCGCACTTTCTCTTTCAAATCATCAGCAGGAGATCTAGTGTAGACGCTTTCATGATATTAAATTGTAGGATAGTATGCTTGTCAATTCTACTTGTGAATTCAAGGTAACTTAGCACGCTGTTATCGCAATTTTGTATATCATATTGTATTTGCATATGTCCATCTATGAATATTGGTACGTGTCGCATTTTAATTACAAAATGGCATATTAATTATGGTTAAATTTGTGAGGAAATCATTGTACAGAGTACAAGTTGGTGGATAAACAGAAATTTTTGGAGTACAGCCACCTACTTACCTGTACACTGAACATTATTAATTTCAATTGTAGCACAGACATGTCTTTGAATGGTAAGACTGTTATTGTACTATCGCGGTTGGAATTATCAGCCCAGAATTCATGTTTTCGTAGCAATTTGTTAGAACAGGGCTAAGGTCGCTACATGAGTAGAAGAATACTTGATGTTTATTTATAAATTATTCTTGTTGAGGTATTATTGGTACATCACTACTCTCTCTCTCGCGATTTTATTGATAAATTCTTTACCACCTTTGTATTCATAATTACAATGAAGGCGTCTCAACATGATTCGTGGTGTCCTAATCGATAGTGGGGGAAAAATGGCACTTGCAGAGGTTTATGTTTCAGTGGACCCATTGCATGTAACTTTCTCGCGTTGTGCTTTTTGGCTTGTGTGGTGGGGCGATACACGGGTCAGATCCCTTGGGCTTAACAACGAGGGGTGCCCCTGCCATTACTCTAACATGAATTGCATACATCTCATTCTCATTCTTACACAATTTCCCCGCTGTAAATTATAATCCGACGGGATGTGGATCTCATTAATATTAGGTAAGGTAAGGTGAGACATTGAACAAGGTCAGGCCCATGCATACACCAGTTGGATGCCATGTGATGCCAATCAAGGGATGCCATTGATGCTAAACCATGATGCCATATGATTTCCAATTAATGGGATGCCATATGATGCCAATCATGGGATGCCATATGATGTCAACAGGGATTCCTATGAATGTCAGCATGGTGGTAATCCCTGATGTTCGACATTGGATGCTATGTGGATGGTCAAGCATGTAATATGAACTGATAAAAAACTCAATAATTTTGCAATAGGATGCCATAATGTTTGCAATAGGATGCCATGATGTAAGAGCCTAGGATGCCATGTGATGGATAGCAAGCATGGTCTGTTTGTGGCAATGTCTTCACGTCTTATTAACTCTTAAATTCATAATTAAAATCAATGCTTATATTGTTTATGGTTATACTAATTGTAAATATGATATTAAACTTGTACCATTTGTGTTAATACATACAATGCATACCGATGGTATGTCATGGCGATGTATTAAGGGTAGCTGTCCGGGGGCCGCGCCGATAGGAGGGACCGGGCCGCGGGGTCCAAAGTG
This sequence comes from Ophioderma brevispina, assembly GCA_023653785.1. Taxonomy (NCBI): domain Eukaryota; kingdom Metazoa; phylum Echinodermata; class Ophiuroidea; order Amphilepidida; family Ophiodermatidae; genus Ophioderma; species Ophioderma brevispina. The sequence continues at coordinate 48,584 of JAMKCH010025172.1, read as the reverse complement.
TCCGTAGTGCGTTAAAAAACCACTTAGAAATCAGAGCGTTTTGGATGTCGATTCCAAATTTCCCTCTTCTCGCATGTAATTAGATTGTGGTGAACCCTATTTTGTGATCCTTTAGGCTTTCTTAATTAGTCCTGAGTTAGATCCCCAGTCCTTAGGCCTCCATACTTTGGGAGTTCGCAGCTGAGTATATTGACCTACTGGGATATTTTTGTTTGGTGACTGTAAAGCATTTTAGTATTTGATATTTAAACAAGACCTATATATTTGATGCTAATGATGGAGTATTAATAAAATAAATAGTATAGCGGGAGGGTAAGTTGTAAGTTGTAAGGGGGGAAGAGGGCATGGTATTGTTTCAAAAGACAAAGCAAATTCTCTCCGTGCCTTCGTCACTGCAGGTGCTGTAACCATGTATACTGTATATGTAGATGTCAATAACGAAACTTAGAACTTAAAGACGAAGTATCCGTGTCCTTCAGTGGTTCTCGATAGTACAAGGACGCAGTTCTGCCTCTGCAACTTCTCCACGCTATATCATTCGATCCATAGGAGGGGCAAGGGGGTACCCGCCACAAAATTGGTGTCAGAAGTGGTCCTCTTCTTTTTTTTTCGACTCATTGGGAAAGGAATGAGTTAGCGTGTGATGGCGGAAGGAGGAGGTATACAGTGATATGCGGTTGAGTGATACTGGTCAGGGTCTTCAGGATGGTCTTCAGGAGGACGACCGCCACCTGATGTATGTACCCCTCAAGGAAGAGAGAGGGACGCATGGTAGCTTCTTCCGATCGGACAAAGGGATGGAGACCGATGCAGACAGTGATGTGGATGAGGAGACTTCGCTTAGGCAGGAAGTTCTGGAGTGCTCTTAACAAAGGGCGGCGGGTGTGAGTTAGAACGACCTGTTACTTCAGGGGTAATCGGCCAAGGTAGTTAAAAATGATTCAAGCATGAACAGATGTGTTCGACAGACGAGTATTGGACAGACCCCCCGATGACCAAGAAATCCGTTCCGGTTGCCGTAAAGGACGTGCATACTTCAAGTCACTGGACATGATAAAGATTGTAATTACGAGGAAGTCAAACAGGCGCCAAGGGAGCAAAACGGGAGATACGGAGTGATAGAGGTACGGGGGCGGGGCGAGGAACTAAAAATGCCCCCACAATGGATGATCTTTCTGATCGGAGTCGGAGTTGAAGAGAGGCCGCAATGCCGTCGAGACGAGGAAGATTGAGGGATAAGCAGAAGGTCAGGTATTCAGAAGAGGAAGAGAACGACAGAGTAAACCGTAAGGCGGCGTGAAGGGAGCGTGTAGCAGATGACTCGCGGCGGAGGAGGAGCAGGGTCCCGGGTACAACAGAGACGAAAGAGGCGAGAAGACGGCGGGTAAAATCCGTCAGAGCAAACCACGGGAAGAAGAGTGTAAGGCCTGGTCCGAGGAAATTGGCCGCTCGAGAAGCTGTGATCCGAGAAAGAGAGCTAATGTTGAGTGAGGCAAAGCGCAAGATCGAGAGAAGTCGCGCACAGGCTATGCATGAATTGAACGCCCGTAAGGCTGATGTCGGATTAAAGGGAGCGGTTGGATGAGCCTCAAGGACGCGAACCGCACGGGAGCCTGATTCCGGGAGAAAGAGTTAGGCTTAGAGAGAAAGGGACGACCGTCGAGAGGGATTCTAATGAGTTTTTTAGTGACGAAATGAGAATATGGTAGGATATTTACGTAAGGCGGGAGTTGATTCTGCGAGACACAAGTATACTAAATCGACTAGTGCAGGACGACGATGGAAGGAAACACTGGGAGACCGGATTGTTGGAAAAGATCCGTAGATGAACACGGAGGAAGCCGTGTCCGAATGAATTGGCTACGCTACAGGGGCGGAGTTCCCACGATCATTTTTAGGACCGGTCCCGTGTGAGGGTAAACGAGACAAGGTGGTCGCCAAATGAGGACAGAGGAAGACAGTGCGGTTGAACCATGCAGCAAAGTACCAATGTGGTAGAAGTAGTGAAGCAGATCTCGTTTGGCTGGCGCAGGGTAACAATAAACAACGACTGAACCTAAGGATTCATCTAGCACATTGAGAGACAGAACTTATGTCCAAGGGTGATACAGAACGTCAACTCTCCACTCCACCGCAAGCTGGTTCGTCAGAGCCACTTTCCCCTCCGTGAGGACGAAGACCAAAACTGTCTATCCTCCACCATTGCGCCGCGAGGCGAGGGTCAGAAAGGCAACGGAGTTTGAGGATGGGAACAGAGCTACACGCAAGAAGGAGAACGAAACCCTCAAAAGTATGATGGTAAGGCACATGGAAACCTTTCATAGACATTTCAAAGCATGCAGACGGTACCTAAGTGGATGGATGAAGAAGCAACGTTCAGTTGTTCACAAATGGTGTCAAGGGGATTCTTTAGCTGCTTAAAGTGGCCAATGACGTGGATCAAATGCAAGTGAAATTCAGGAGCTGGTGGAGATCATGCGGAAGAATTCGGACCCAGGGAATGTCCGGAAAATTATTTTCAGAGTTGAACCGGCGTGAACAAAACCGGGAAGTCTGTATAGCTTGCTTGGGCTTGGACATTAAGAAGTTGGCGGTATTAGCGCATCCGAATACTGACAAGAATGAAGAGGGATAGAATTGCTAAAGATACTTTAAGCAGGCGATAGCGACCGCCCTGATCTCCGCAGAGAACCTTTCCGCACCAGACCAGAAACTCTGGAGGATGCGATCCTGGGATCCCGGAATGGAGTCATTCCCTTCCGCTCTGACTCTTTGAGAGGAAAGAACCGGACTGTTCATGGCACGGGTTGCGGTAGGCAGAGTGGAAATCTAGCCAGGAAGCTGAAGTTGAGATAGCGGCCAAAGTAACTCTGCTACAGAGTAATAGAACAAAGGATGCAGCTGGGAGAGCAAAATCGTGGCACCCATCGCCCTTTCAAGTGAATCCAGTGCAGCGGGACAAAGTCCGTCCACCAGGCCGTAGTGGCTATACTGGGGCCCAATCCGCAACCCGCTCAACCCAAAGTGGTTGTTATCAGTGTCAACAGACGGGCATTATGCTAGAGAGTGCCCACAAGGACCACCGGTATGTTTCAGGTGCCGCATAAAACTGATTTACAGTTTTAGCGGCTATGAAAATAATATACGTAATTATGATGACGAGACGGCTCCAATTAATCAACTACTTAAAATGGGCGACTGGGAGAGAGAGGCGAAATGATTCTATAAGCGTTGTAAAATTGGTGAATGCAATTTTTATTGAGGTCCCGGCAGAGAAGGAGATGATTGCACTTATAGATTGTGTGTCGTAACCGTTGTAAATATATGTGATTGCAATATTAAGTTGAGGTTTGATCAGGGAAGGATGGTTGCAGGAGAAGAAGATATGACTCTAATTGTTTACCAGTCGTTGTAAATAGTGTGACCCACCAGAAGTTGAGGTGAGAATATATATCAGTCAGTCATGTGATGCACAAAATGTCGGGATTAAGGCGCTGGAGGTGTTTAGAATCAATGTATATAGTTATTGGGGATTGTGGCTGCAGCATTGAGTTTGTTTTCTTTTTCTGGACAGGGGTCCAGACCAGTGTGGGGCACTACCCACATAGGAGTCCCCAGTTACACAGACCCTTCTCATACCCGACGACCCCGGCTAGTGATGGGCTGATATTGAAGGTACATTTGCTCGGTTGTTTTATCTGAGCCTGAGGAGTAGTTTCTTCTGAGAGGAATGAGTCGAGTATATGTGTGACGTCGGTTTCATGAAATTGTTTAGTGACATTCTGACAGTTAACCAAGACGAGATTTTGTAATAAGGAATTTGAACAGCATTATTTGAGGTTAATTAGAAGGGTATTAACCAATCAGCCACACGGGCGAGGAGATTTGCGGGTTAGGCCGCATTAGAGTACTTTCCAATCAGCACTGGGCGATGTGATGTCGGCTATAAGGCCGCACTATGTATTTCGCAACACCACACGGGCGCGGTGATTTGCGGTTTTAGGCCGCATTAGGGTATTTTCCAATCGGCCACATGGGCGAGGTGAGTCGTGGTTCGTAAGCCACATTAGAGTATCTTCCAATCAGCCACATGGGCGAGTATTTGGCTCGTAGGCCGCATTAGAGTATTATCCAATCAGCCCATGGCGAGGCGATTTCCCGGCTCGTAAGGCCGCACAGAGTAGTAACCAATCACCACACGGCGAGGTGATGTGCCGGGTTGGGCCGCATTAGAGTACTAACCATCAGCCACAATTGCGCGAGGTGATCGTGGTTCGTAAGCCACACTAGAGTATTTTTCTCCATCAGCCACACGGTCTAGGTGATTCGTGTTTTGTAAGCCACATGAGTTGTATCTTTTCCAATCACCACACGGGCGAGGTTAGTCGTCGGCTCGTAAGCCGCTTAGATTAGTCCATCAGCCACACGGGCGAGGTGATTTTTGCGGCTCGTAGGCTCCATTAGTGTATCTTCCAATCAGCCCACACGGGCCGAGATGATTCGCGTCTCGTAATTCGCATTAAGTGTATTTTCCAATCAGTCCCAATGGGCGAGGAGGTCGTGTCTCCTAAGCCGCCATTAGTGCATTATCAATCAGCCACATTGGCGAGGTGATTTGCGGCTCGTAAGCCGCATTAGAGTTATTATCCAATACCCACATGGGCGAAGCGATGTTCCCGCTCGTAAGCCGCCTAGGTAATTAACCAATCAGCCACACGGAACGGCGAGGTGATTTGCGGGGTTAGGCCGCATTAGAGTACTATCCAATCATCCACATGCGAGGTTGATTCGTGGTTCGTGAGCCGCATTAGAGTATTAGCCAATCAGCCACACGGGCAAGTTATTTGCGGGTTGCCAGGCCGCATAGCGTATTATCCATCTTCAAGCGGGCAAGTGATCCGTGAAGGTCTGGAGTGAGTGTTAGGTCAGAATCAGACGGATATGACTTGAGGAAACATTGGGGCGTTACTCTCAGGAACTGACAGACGAACGGGGACTACTTTACGGATTTACAGAAGTGGGGTGACGACCGGCCGAGAGAAGGGAGTTACTGACACCTACAGTGGACACTTCTAAGCATTAAAAACACCTGTAAATTTAAATGTATAGCAAAGTAATTATGGCCTAGAGTAGTGGCACGGGAGCAATTACAATCCCGCTGGGGCCGTCGCGTCGATGTGCCGGGACGGCACATTTTGGGAGGGAGGTGTGTAGCGGTAATTGGAATTGACAAGAATGTTTCACCCAATAGTGTCAGCCTCATTTTTATATTTATGCTGTTGGTAGTACATGATTAAATTATGATGAATATTCTGTCCTGCAACTATCTATGAATATCATAGTCAGGTGACGGTAGTGACCAATCACAGAGACCGCGCTCGGCCCTTGCGAGACACGAGTCTTTCCCGCCAGCGCAAATTTCTCCGTCCTTCGTCACTGAGGTGAGCCATTCATCCAAGAACCGAATTTTGCACAAACTTTCTGTAAATCTTTCAACCGGGCAAGTATACGTAATTTAGAATGTTAGTTACGTTGTAGGGAACCTTTTGAGATTGATTATTTTTTGAATTTAGTTGTTAGACAAATAGTGATTTCGTGCAGGATGACCCACTGTCATACTTCGTGTGCTGATCATGTGATTGACCATTGTGAACATTGCAATTTCCAGAATGGGTATCAAAAACACGTCTAATGTCACTTCGTCAATCCCTATCTTCAATTAGTATTAAACGATTCAGCACCTAATTCTGATCATTTGGTTAACTGCCGCTCATCTGACTACTGTAGGTTAGATTCATGGTAGTGGAGAGAAATTCCACTCTGACTGTGTTTAAGTATTTAAATTGACATCGGCCATTAGTCTGAGGCCTTCCTTGCTATGTTTAGTATAGGAGGTCACGTACGCGGACTTCTCGCATTGATTATTTACACGGGGTAGAGTTGTGGTTTCGGCATGTACACTGCTGTCGTGTGTGTTAACTAGGCGAGAGAGGGGAGAGTCAATTGCTGTGAATTCGTATTTATTATTGGAGTTCACAATATGTTGACAAGTTACAATTACATACAGTAATTACATGAATGTTTTCAGGAATTAGAAGATTATTTTTGAAGATTTAATTTATCTGTCCTTGACCCGGTCACTTTAGGAATTCTCTCGCAGTTCACTCTTTCACTCCATGGCGACAAAGTCTAAAAAGATGTGAAACATGCTTGCGCATCGCTATCGGTGCCACTGGTTATCGTCATACATTCCGAAGTTATGGTGCACATGGAACTTGTGGAGAGTGTGATTCGGAAGGTCAGGTATTTTATTAGTTATTAATCATTTTATTTTTTTTATTTTTTTTATATTCTTTATTTTAAATCATATTATTCAGTTTTTGTTTGGGGAGGGGATCTCATGTGTTACATGTCGGAATGTTGATGGATTGTAGGACTTTATCAAATATTTTGATAAGGGATCGGCCATTTCATATTTATTCTCTTTAAAATTTATTTTAGTAACCAAGGGACTTTTATTGTTTGCTGTTTAGTGGTGAAGATAAATTAATCGTTATGAAACTAGATAATAAGGAGAACGATACTGGTTTTAACTGAATATTTAATAAGAGCCACTACATGTTGTACAGTTATACTTAAACCCGTGTGGTTTACGCATTGAAGCATTGCATCGGGGACAAGTCACAAATCATTCTTGTTAACTCCTTCAATGTATTTTAAAGTGAGAGTGTTTAATTTTCCTTAATTTCCCAAAATAAGCATAACTATGATTATTACCCTCTGACAGAGACTGAAAAATACGGAACAAAGGAAATGCCTTATCTGTTGGCCATCAGATAAGATGACATTATTTTCACCACCACCCACGAATCCTAGAGTTCCAGCCATCAATATTAATACAAGGTTATCCAAACACAGGCGAAACATGCCCAATACGGCCTAAGTCCCAAGCAGTAAAAATTACCTGGAGAATTTTGATATATGCAATTGGTTAGTTTACGATTCTCCTCAAGGCCAAACTACCCAGCCAAAAACCCAGCGACAATTACTTGGGGAGAGAATCGCCTATACAATGTGAACTGATTAGACGAGCGGACACACACACCGATCTCATTCCGCTACAGCGAATAACGGTATCAAATTTCAACGTAGGAAACACAACATAAAATTCCAGGTAAGACCTACCCCCCTGAGTAAATCTCCGGATGAAAGACCCGATACATTTACACCAGAAACACAAATATGAACATAGCATTATTATGCAATATGGCTAAACCCTAGAACCTGTCTAAACCTTGTAATATATTAGTGCCATACAACTTGCTCTAGGCGAACTACATGTACCTGGGAGATCATTCAGCAGGCGGATGATACCCTGGAATTACACTGAAGATAAATGTAATGTAATTGTTTAAATTTATAAATATCATTGCAAATATTTAAAGGCATACAAGAAAAAAAGGCAAAACCGCACCGAAGTCGTTGCGATTGTGAATGCACAAACGACGTACCTAACCCCCCCCCCCCCCCCGCCCCCACCGCCACCCCCCACTAAATGGAACCAAAATTAAGACTGACTGGGATTGATAAACCACTAATTTGCCAAATCTACGACCTATGATAGTCTAAAGTCTAAGCCTGTGGGGCTGCTGTTGACAGAAGCACGGCTTTACAATTTTGCCCTGAAGAGATCCTATACCCCAATCTGAGGGAGAGGCAACAGCTCAAAACTGTCCTGCCCTCAATATACGCGCTTGCCAGATGTGAAAATGCTGGAGTGACAATTCTGGTTCTCACCATCAATCATGTGCCTTCCTACAGACTATGGGCAAACTTATTCAAGTTACCGCATGCAGCGTCTACCCGCCCCCTTGTTAATTTCTTCAGCATACCTAACCTGATCATAATATCGTGACCAAATATGACATTATTTGTAAGAGTGCCACGAATCCCCTCCAAATTTTCAACTATTCTGTTACGTATCTCCCACGTAGGGCTCTTAATATCGTTTGTTACCAACGTGCAAAATTCATGTTGTTGGAAAGGGGTTGCCTAGCTAACAATCTGGAAAGTCTATGACCAGACCAGCACATTTGGCACCACCACTCACTCCAAATCACTGGCCACACCACCGATGTAACTGAAAATTAATTTCTCCAGCCTGGCCAGCGATGCTATCGATCGCCTATAACCCAGTTCGCATAGCGTCTGTAACGGAAATCGTATGAAAAATAAAAAATGAAAAGCCCCACAATAAAAAATGACAATTGCATGCCAAAAATTTAATGCAACCAACCAAAACTGAATGAGATGGAAAAAACATGCGAATCATACCTGACAAGTTGGTTGGAATCCTTAAATTTAAAAGCAACCAATTTATCATCAGGCCTTTTTTTAAAAAAAAAAATTGGGATGAAAAATAATTGAAAAAATGACTTTTGTACAATAACCTGCCTGGAGGCGAATAACCCTAGATCAACGAGCGAATCCTGCGAAGTAAAATACATTAATGTTAATACCAAATTAGTACGTCAAGCATAGAGTGAGGTCTAATGTAAACCTTAAAAGCATTGGACTTCCACCTACCCAGATTCTGACATCTTATCATCAGAGAATCCCCTTATAGCTGCCAAGGTAGCTGCCCCTATCCTGAAACTGTGAGAGGAAAAGGAGGATGGATTAAGGCCTACAGCCTTACGTGCCCGTTTCAACATGCAATTGAACTGAGATGTAGTCAAGGATTCTGGCCAAATGAATGAACAGGGGCCGGGACATGAAGGACTACTAGCTTTTCAAATAGCAGACATGGCACGCACAGGACACAAAGAGACATTCGTAAAATGCCCAATTGATTTCAGTAGAAAACGCGCTCTCTGATCTGTTTTTGAAAAGCGCACACCACTGACAAAGATGACTCTGATAAATTAAATCATCAAAAGAATAACCCCTAGAACGATCCACGTTTTATATTTTGGCAAGTGAATTCCCCCTACCCCTCCCTCAAAAACCAAAAAAATGCAAGGAGAATGCGGCTTTAAATAAACATGCCTCATACGATTAATTACATAACAAAGGCAAGAGAACTACCAATTTTTTTCCAAAATGTAGAGACTAATGGGTAGCCGGCCGTCTTTTTTTCTGATTAGAACGCCTACAACCCTCTCTCAGTTTTCTGAATAAGGAAGCTATTAGTGGGGTCATACCAGCCATTGATTTGTGCACAAGGCCAAGGCAGAGATATGGAGATTAATAGTAGCTGGTGCACAATTTTGCAAGGATAACAATGAAAATAAAAAGAATAAGTGCCATTCGGGGATTGGCCAAGAGGGATTAACTGGTTGCTAAACCTAAAGTCAATGAATTTCACCACACAGCGCCCTATAAGGCTGTCCAAGTACCAGGAGCTAAAGATGCGTTACAAGGCGTTGATTTTCACAACTTAAAGTGTCCAAACAAGCTGTACGGAGTTCAACCGCATCTTCTGCTTCGGAGCTAATCTTGACAAGGTGTCTCTGAAAAGGGATAAAGCATCCTCCGCCAGTGTTATTACATTTAAAACCCGCTATGTGTTTGCACAAAAGGAATATATTCTTCAAACACTGCAAAACAAAGAACCCACCAATTCATAATTTGTGGGCATCTTGAAGACTGCTTATTGATGATGTTAACCACAGGAACATTATCACAGACCTAAGTATAATCTTTTTTCCATTCAACATTTCCCCCCTAAAACAACCGCAACTAAAATTGGAAAAATTCCATCCAAGGCAATTGATTTTTTCCTGAAATTCATGACTAGGCCATTTACCCATGAAACCATTTTTTTCCCTTGAGTATCCCCCAAAGCCAACCCCTTACTTGCATCTGTAAACAACTGGAAGATCGTTCTCATCATGCCATGCTTTGTCTCAGGAATTAATGAACCCCAGTGAAATTTCTAAGAATAAAACCACCCACATCCCAAAGCAGCTTTGCCATAAGATAATTTAAAATTTTTCACCAAGGTTTCTTCACATCACCCCACAGTGGACATCGATCAACCTCGAAGGAAAGGCGCGCCCAGGGTGACAACGGCCTTACACAAGGATAAAGAACCCAATTAGGATTGAAGATCACGCAACGAAATTTTGAGAAGCCTTCAAGCATTTCATAGCTTTGTGTTTGATTTCACAACATTTTGTTCTGTGGAATTGAAATAGTTTTTTGACTTAACCGAATCAATTGCCGAAAGCCCAATTATGTAAGTTTAGTAGTATGCCCCACTGACTTCTCTGAAGCCAGAGGAACACCCTAAAGTTTTTGGCCAAAAAAACAAAAGGGTTCCCTTCAAAAATCCTAAACGAGACGGGCGCCTGACTGGCTGCTTGACTCGTCACCCAACCCACTACATGAAATTCACATCTGCGTTAGTGAGTGACGTTATCAGAAGCTGAAGCCTCTTTTTACAGCCCATTAAGGAAATTCGTAGGAAAATTTTTCAAAAAGGGCGGGAAGAACAAGAAGCCCCCATAGGGAGAGCTTTGTCAAACAAAAAACTCTATTCTCCCCCATCTTTCATATCCCTAACAACACTTGGAAATCCTTGTGTACAGTCAGTATCGAATGGCATATTGAATGTCCTGCCGTTGTCCATGAGGGCGCCCTTACCTACGCACACTACCAAACGAGTATCTACACTCCACAGCAGCATATATTTTGACTACACAATAATCAGGTAATTCCATCATTAATTGGATTGGCCCTTATGGGGAAAGAATAAAATGTTGTATTAACCATGAAATTTGCCTGGTTCAGATTTTGGTACCAAGCCAATGGGTGATAATAATTAACTTTGACCTGGGTAAACTGTGAAAATGGACCAGCGATGCGTTGCAAAAAACTGACTCGTTCAATTAGCTTAGTCATGCCATCTCTGGGTCTGCGTAACAGATTCCAAATTAGGAGCCTCCTAAATTGACGAGACCCATGACACCCATGCCTAAAAACCAAAAAACAAACCCCATCGTGTAAAATACTAGCAGATTTTTTATCTGGATAAAGACAAGTAGTGGGATTCAGAATCAAGTTAATAATTGGTGGAAGAGATATTTCAAAACACCGAAACAAATTTTATGCATCGGGGATTAAGGCAAACACATCTTGCATTCGCCACAGCATTATTTACCCTTTTTGCAGTTGACGGCAACTCAGGCCCGAACCTCTTTAAAACAACAAGGAGCAGATTGTTACTGGTTTACATGCAACCTTTTTCTGTTACACAAGTCTTGTTGAAATCAAAGCACAATCTTTTCTGTTGCCTTGTTTCCTGAATTTGGCCCGACTGTTAAATCTTTGGTTTGAATGCCGACGAAACCAGAATAAGGCCCTTTTTGGTGCCATACCCGACTGTCTGGTACCTCGACATCACTTTTGAGGCTAACTGCAACAGAACATACAGGGACCACAGCTCCCCATCAATACTAGCCCAATAATTATGAGGATGCATTGCTGCCGTACCTGAACTGGTTGATCATAAGATGCCAGCCCCAGCCCGAAAAGCGTGAAGCAAATTGTCCTAATCGTATAAGCGTACTCAAACAACTCTTGTGCGCGACCAGGATGTGCCTCCAAAACTATGGACATGTAAACCAAAAAGCTGATGTCCATGAAGAATGGAATTGGGGATGGTGGCTTTGGTGTTAATTGCTTTTGCCACACAATTTGCCCAGTCTGCGATACAGAAAGAGCCATACCCAAATCCATAATCGCGCTTTGAGTAATGGAATAGTTTTCTCTCTCCAAACAAACAATTTTGAAATCAACAAACTCCAAACTCCCCATTTATATTTTTGATCTGAATCTGTTGTTGTACTGACACGCCCCAAAGGGTGAACAAACTGAAACCAGTGGCGAAAAGCCAAAAGCTGTTGATGGGTTTTGACCTATGCAATTGATGAAACCTAACAGAATTAATGCTATTATTCACCCGTTGTCCGCGGAGAACAGATGTATAGAAATTGATGAACATTATGAATTGGCAATCATTGCTTACTACGCGAACATCGGCTGTACTAGTGTTGGCCCTGCAACAGATTATTGGCATTGCTATACGTATTTGATTGCAATATCTACAGTCATTACATGGCATTGCTACGGTTCTTGATTGGCATTGCATGGTATTGAGTTGGCAATGCTGCCTTATTGAAAAGGCATTGGCACAGTATTAAAATTGGGTAAGCACGTTATTAAACTGTTGGAGGATTAACAGATCATTCAAAAACACCTAAATTGGCATTAATTGAACTATACTGGCAACTCAATTTGAAAGCATAAAGTCATTTGGCTTATTGGAGGCACTAGTAGTACTTTAACAACCCTAATTCACACTTGGTGTGTTATGCATTGTGAAGTTACCTTGTCGTAGACTGTCAGCCATAATTCTTGGATTGATTTGGGTTGGCTGCTGAGACCTGAATGGTAATGCGAGGGCTGTTGTCACTTGAACTTGAGGAGCTGCAACCAGGTGCTTGCTGATTGGTAGTTTGCTGCTGCCGAGTAATAAAATCCCCGCTGGCACAACTTGTTGTTCAAATTTGAGAATTTTGGCTGAGCAATCCACTCGCTTGTTTTGAGTTTGCAATGATGCGATTGCCCGCCGACTGAGAAACCCAGTGGCGGTGTAGTTCCAGATCCGAATTCTGTAGATTGGTCCAGGCGACCTATACGTCAATAACTGTGGTTTGATTTTTGCACGCCCGATGTCTGACGGCTGAGGTGATTTGTTTGTGCCTTTTTTGTTTGATTATTTCCCGCTATTTTCACCCTTCTGAGTCCCCCCATTTAATCATTCCTAACGCCCGTGCCTGCGATCTTGTTTGCCTATCCGAAGCGAACATTCGACGATATACCGGGAAGTCGAAACGGTACTCAAATTTGATCTGTTCTGGGACGGCCGTCTATTTGTGGATTTCCTACGCCCCATATTGAGCAAAGCACAGGATATTTACCGCATGAACAAGGCTTAGATCGTCGTATATAATAAACAATAACGTCTCAACTTTCGATGAAATAAAGTGAGAAAAAAATTGATGCGTCTTATCTGGTTCCGTGACCAACAGCGTAATGACGAAACGGGAAAACCCGATGAAACAAACTGACCAGGGCCACGGCAATTCCTATTGGATACGAGCAAAACCGGACAAAACAAGGCCATGAAATGGCCCCGACCTGACCCAATTGACCCAAGCAAGGGACAGATCATTTCTCCTCAGGGGTAGAGAGTTGTCCCTTCCGTTCCGTCCAAAACCAATTTAACCCGCTTGCGATTTAATGGTACCTGGTGTAGTAAGTTCAATCTAATGTATTTGCTGATAATATTATGTTGCCATCTGAGATATTTTATTATTATTTCATTTATATGATCATTCAAGGCGTTCCTTTTTATTATTACATATTATTGATTATTGATAATTACCTGTGATTGTAAGGTACTTGTAACACTGACTTATTGATATTCTGTTGTGCCTTATTGCGGTAGGACTAGGTGAGGCGTTTAATGTAATTGATGATGAAATGTGGTGCTTAGGAATGGACTTTCACCAGAAGCGATGTTGTGTACTTGTGAACCGGGGGTGGTGTGAGCCAACTTATTATTTAGCACCATGTGGGATTTACGATCTTGGATACACTCGCCTCATGGCGTTTGGTGCAGATGCTCGTGGGGGATGATTTAAGTAAATAATGTTAATGTAGTATCATGTAATGCCATGTTGTCAGTATTACCGTTGTCAACCACCGGTAAACGCACTGTGACGCAATTTTTTCGTTTCGGCCACCTCTCCGTCGCGGCTATCGGTATGCGCATGCGCTTGATCCACTTTTTTCCTCTTTCAATCATATCGCAGGAGATCTAGTGTAGACTCTTTCATATATTAAATTTAGGATATTATGCTTGTCATCTTATCTTGATGGAATTCAAGGTAACATTGAGCACGCTTTTACGCAATTAGTATATCTCAATATTTGTATTTGCATATGTCATTCTATGAATATTGTAATAGTCGCTCAGTTGAATTACCATGGCAGTATTATGGGTTATACCATTGGGGAAAGTATCATGTATGGTCGGAGATCATTTGTGGATAAACAGAAATATTTTGGAAGTACACCACTCTTTACCTTGTACACTGGACTTATTTAATTGCAATTGTACTGCACATGTCTTTGATATAGGTAACCTGTTTTGTACAATCGGGTTGGATATCAGCCCAGAATTCATGTACTTATCATACAATTGTTAGAACAAGGCGAAGGTCGTACATGAAAGTGAATAATGCACTTGATGTTTATTTTATAAATTATTCTTGGTTTACTTGGTACCATCACTACTCTCTCTCTCAGCTGCGCGCCATTTGTATTTATACCTTCTATTCTCCGCCCATTTTGTTATTCCATATTCCATGAAGGCGTCTCACATGATCTCGTGTGCATTATCGATAGTGTAGGCACTTGCAGCTGTTTTAATTTTTTGTTTCAGTGGTAACCCAGCACTGTACTTTCTGTTGTGTTATTGGCTTGTGTGGTGCGATACAAGGGCAAGATCCTTGTGTTAACAACGAGGGGTTGCCTGCCATATACTCTAACATGATTGCATAAATATCGCATTCATTTACACCAACTTTACCCCGCTTTAGCCGCCGGGAGTGGACTCTCTTGATTCTGTAAGTAAAGTGAGGATGGGGTGAGGACATTGACCTTCAGGTCAGGCCAGGCATACACAGTGGATGCAGGTGATGCCAAGCAGGGGATGCCATGTGCTTGCTACGCAAGGGATGCAATATGAATGATGCAAGTATGGGACGCCAATGATGCCAGCATGGGATGCCATATGATGTCAAGCAAGGGATGCCATATGATGTCAGCGGGAACCATGATGTTAGACCAGGGGGGGGGGGGGGTCTAGGGTTTGTGGGGTAACCCATGTCGTTCCAGGGGTTATTGGAAGGTGAACCCAACGGGGGACCATTTCAGTGAAAATATACCCCTAACGGGACAGTTTTTGGCGGGTTTCAGGAAGAATACCCCTAACGGGACCAATTTGCAGTGAAATTATACCCCTTGCGGGACCTGTTCTAAAAACGTGAAAAAAAATATACTTTTACTTAAAATATCTAATATACAAGAAAAAATGACACAAAAAAACAAAAAAACCGAAAAAGAAGAAAAATACAAAATTGGGTTTATTTTTGAAATTGTTCGGTTAAGTTTCCTATTTGTATCATGAACCAGTCACAATCCACAAATGATTTGATACCCCTAGCGGGACTAGAAACTTGTTATTGTGAATTTGATGCCCCCAGCGGTAGTCCCGTATTTGCAGCTACGTCCCTTTTTTTTGGATGAGCAGGGTACCGACCAAAACCCAAGAACCCCCCCCCCCTGGGTGTTAGGAACATTGGATGCTAGGTGGATGGTCACATGTTGTGATAACGTGATTTTGCAATAGGATGCATAATGTTTGCAATAGGATGCCATGATGTAAAGCCATAGGAGGCCATGATGATGATAGCAATGCATGGTCTGTTTGGGGCCAATGTCTAACTCTTATTAACTTCTTAAATTCATATGAAAATCAATGCTATATAGTGCTGATGGTGATACTATATGATATTATATGATTATTAAAAATTGTACATTGTGTGTAAATACATCCAATGCATACCTATGGTATGTCATTGCGATGTATTACGGTGTGGCCAGCGCCGAGAGGGGGGACCCCCTGTCAATGTCGTAGGCTTGTAAACACTTAAGCAATCAGAGCGTTGGATTCATTCCAAATTGTCCCTCGTGCTCAGTAATATAGAGTTTAACCCATTCTATCCTGTAGGCTTTCTTAATTAGTCCTGAGTTAGCTCCCCAAGTCCTGAGGCCTCCACCTTTGGTGAGGGCCCTCTACAAACAGAATCACATGCCTCCGACATCATCCTAATTGTGGATCATAACCAGCACCAAGATTAAGCACTTTTGATGGTGGACGAATAACAGAACCACCAATTTTAAGTTCTGGAGGAACCCACGATGATTTACTGACTTCGACGAAAGGGATTAAGTCCTCTTGCTGTAGTTCAAAACAACCATGTTCTTGTTGTGCCCAAGATCGTAGATCTGCGATGATGTTTCCATCCTTCTAAGCACACATCTCTGTACACACTCCTGACAACTGGAACGCAAGCAACCCCCGCAGCCGCGCGCAAGTGGCCTGCTAAGCCGGTTAAAAACTAACACGGGAGATCCGTCTCCTCATACAGTCCACGGTAAGGGTATTTAGCCGGCCTGGACTGTGTTTTCAAGTTTGTAACTTATGGACCCATCTTTTTCCACTTCATGCGGGGACAATTTGAATATAATTATTAAAGAACAATTATACAGATGTTGAATCTTAAAAGGAATTTTTATTATGGGTAATAAACAGCCAATTTTTGGGAAAAAATAAAGAGTTGATGACGTCACGGCATTGCTTGGTTTATTATTGCTTCGGGGGACCCATTCAGGTAAAAATGAAGTACGTATCCCTTACATTGGAAAAAAAACAACCGCTTCTCGTCATAGTACGCGGTTTTTTTTGAATCAGTAGGAAAAGGTAAAAATTTGGACTGTTAGGACATTAATAACGGTGTCTTTTGGAAAAAAAAAAATAAGTAGCAGGGGTCATGTTACAGACCTTGATTTACATAGTCGGATTTATATATACGGTCGCCACCGAAGAGGGCAAAACGGATTTATATGATAACCTGACAAGTGCCCTGGTACCCTGACACCGTGACACACAAAACTATTCATCTCGTTACCGTTATAACTACAATACGGCTAAGCAGCAGAAAGCTTCTGTATCTATGTGTCACAGGTAATCAAGACAAGATCTGAGGACGATACATGTGGTTCTGTACAGGGAGGGTAGGACCAACGATCTGCTCCGCATTGGGGCCTGGGATTTCCAAACGGTAATTTGTGAAATGCTACATGCATTTACTATGGCAGTCTCGGTCACAGTGGACATTAAAAAAAATCATTCTTAAACCTGTGTTCAAAAGATCTTAGTAAATATCATGATAATAACTTAAGACAAACAATATGAATGTTCCACATTATATATTCAATGCTAAATTACTGGGCATAACTCAAAACTCCCCTGCAAAAGTAATCTTTCAAAACATAATACCCTGAACATACGCGCCATGGCCACAGAAGCTGTGCGCTCTGTAGCCATGGCACCGATACACTCTAAGATCAAAACAGCCTCTATTATAATTATTATACACACCAAACCATTGCACTCCGGGATAGGCAATCGCTACGTGATTGGATAGCGAGTCAGTGAAGTCACCGCGAAGTTGCACACCGGCCATTTTGCATGGCATTTCAGGGGGGTACGGTTGGACATGCCAAATCACCGCAACGCAAATGCAAAGAATGGCATCAACGTTCGGGTGCTAGTCTGTTTTCAAAGACTTAACGGTAGGAGGGCGCTCTTACACATATCGAACGGATCAGGGGGGGCCGGCCAAGATAGCGTCGTTTTTGCCGTTCCCATATGTTTAGCACGTAATCACGAATACTTGACAAATATTCTAAAGTCGAAAATATGTTTAATATCAATATTTTTCCACTCAAAATCCGTTGGAGTTGAAGAATCAACTCCAGTGTAAAACATTTTTTTTTGTATGAATAACGGTAGAAACGGGATCCATTTTGAACGAGGCTTGTTTGACCTCATGTTCAATCGCAGGGTCACTGCTATTTATAGCTGCGGACCATGTACCAGGCCCGGTACCAGGTAGCCTATGCACCACCGTGGAATGATTCGTTGACCTGCATGTAGCAATCATCTCATGTCCGGTCTTTAAAAACGATTTGATGATAGTTTTGCAGCACAATTATGCACCACCGACTAAACTAAAGCAAGGTAATTTACGTCGGTCGCGGCTCCGTACGGGAATTCCCACTCTCCACTCACTGATCTATTTATAAACGCGCACAGTGACTTCAAATTGCGGTCACTGTTCAGGCTCGTTCAATGACTCGTTCGGCAGTTTTGCGCTACGAATGAAGCTTGGCCGCCACCGCCTGGAACGGATACACACAGACTTGAATATAAGACTAGGCCTGGTCACGAATATTTAAATCTAAATGACCGTTATTGGAAATTACACTATTTTGCAGCGGGGTTAATCCACTAACCCCGACGGATTTTGAAGCCAATAATTTTTTCTTAATTTATCATGATAATTAGTAAGATCTTTTGAACAAAGGTTTAAGAGATGATTTTTTAGTGTCACTGGGACCGAGGCTGCCATAGTAAATGCACGTAGCAGTTCCCCAAATTACCGTTTGAAAATCCCCAATGCCCAAATCGAGCAGATCGTGTCCTACCCCCCCCCCCCCCCCCCCCCCGCCGGGCATTTTGCTCTACCACAGATAATCTAAGATAGATTATCTTTGGCTCTACCCAAAGACATTCACTCGCTTGTGGGTTTCTGTGTGATGACGGTATAAAGTACTTTCTTGGGCATTATCTAAAAAATACCCAACTTTTGCCATATCTGTGGAGTATGTTGCCTGTTTAGTCTGAAATTAATTGTGAGTATATGTAAAGGAATGTATTCCGGGCAAACTGCGAGTGATCTAATAGTGTTAAAAAAAAACCGGGTACACACGTAGTCAGGCTGTAGTCGTAAGCTGTCGTAGCCAATACATACTCTATTAACTTCTATAGCTCCCTTTGCACTGCCATGCTCTGCCACTGTAAGCTACTGTGAACTAGTACTGCTGTGCTGGAATACTAGCATGGAGCTCCTAGCTAGTTCACTATAAAATTTATGAATATTTTCAAGCTTTTTTAACTGGATCAATAGAAATGACCCCACAATCAAGGGGTTATATTAAGCTTATATACACTTTATTTCTGTCGTGTCACTTGACTAGAAGCCGTTTACTAGCTACCAAGGTCAAGGCCCCGTTTCAGTTAATTCCAATCAAATGCGTTCGCAATAGACTGCCAGTGCATTATACCATACCTTATACCTGATGTTTGCTAGTTCTGATTTATTTCAAGCTTAACAGTTGATAGCTATCTCATTTGTGTTTCTCTCTGTTTAAATGTGATATGAATCAGGGCAATTTTCAGGAAAGACTATACCATTTTCCGAAATAATTACTAACGATTAGGCATCAGTGATCATGTTTGGAAAGACTGGCCCGCTGTATTCAGTAAATATGAGGAACTTAAATTATATTGTTAAATGTTGTAAATTAGGCCATATAATATATATATGATATATATATATATATATATATATATAGATATTAGATATATATATATATATATATGTAGTATTATATATATATATATAATATATTATCTTCTTATATATATATATAGGTCTTGTATCTAAAATTAATATAATATAATATTATATATATATAATTCTACAAACACATGGTTATGGGACATGGGTATTTGTTATTCCGTCTTTTTTGGCGTTATACGGACATTCTAGGTTGGCAACATAACGCCTCCCTTCGTATTGCGGTTTTATTCCGTTATAATAACATTAGAAGTGTGATTAATTTATGGCAAAAATTTATGCAAAAAATTTATTCAAATTTGAAATGTTGTCATACGGGCTGGCTTAAGAGATGTTATAGCCAGCCCGTAGTACAACTCATTAAAAACCTATGGAATATGTATTCGGTCCACATAAACGTTGTATATATAGGTTTATATATCTATATATATTATATAGATATATATATATAGAGATGTATGTATATATATATATATAAGATGATATATATATATCATCACAAAATCAGGGTTATGTGGACATGGGTCTGGTTATTCGTCTTTTTGGCGTATGTGGACATTCTAGGTGGCAATTAACGTCTCCTTTGTATGCGGTTTTATTCCGTTTAATAACAATAGAAGTGTATATAATTTATGCACATTTATGCAAATTTATTCAATTTTGAAATGTTGGTCATACGGGCTGTCTCTAAGAAGATTTGTTATAGACAGTCCGTGTACAACTCATTAAAAACCTCTGAATATGTATCCGGTCCCACATAAAGTTGTATATAAGGTTTTCTATATATATATATATATTATAGATATATATATATATATATTAGATAGTATTATTCATATTATACTAGATATATATTCC
This sequence comes from Ophioderma brevispina, assembly GCA_023653785.1. Classification (NCBI taxonomy): domain Eukaryota; kingdom Metazoa; phylum Echinodermata; class Ophiuroidea; order Amphilepidida; family Ophiodermatidae; genus Ophioderma; species Ophioderma brevispina. Next base: position 28,383 of record JAMKCH010025172.1, on the reverse strand, counting down.
AGGACATTGTGTCCGAATAGATCAAATCAAATCGGGCTTCCCCAAAACAGATAATATTAGAAAAAAGATATCATGAATATGGATAAAACGTATTTGCGAAATGGCCAGGTATTATTAGCTTATATATTATTGAATACATTTGATATTTCACAACGCCCAGAGAATGTCAGGCAGTATGGCAGTTCATAATCCTGAAAATCTTCAAAAAAAAGTGCACATACAAATACAAATATCAGCCTAAATCAACATAATGTTCAATGTGACGATTAGTAGTTGACCCATTACCAACACTCCTGATTTTTAAACGTTCAAATTCCAAAAAGGGACACATACGCCGGAAAAATACTAATTCTATGTGTTTCTCACTTGTAGCCATGACCACTTCTCTATTTGGATTTTTGAACTATTTGTAAAAAAACGTACTTTGTTATTGAGTTGGGCCATCCTATTTGTATTATATGTAGTGATTATATAGGCCTAGATAAGAACCCCAATATATTTCTTTACATTCGTTGTATTTTGGTTACAGAAGAAATGCATTGGAATGTGGAAAACTAAAAGCGCTTGTGATTTAATTTTAGTTTAAAACATAGGCATGAATTTAGTCGATGCTCCCTATAGTATAATTAGAAAATTTTCACAATTTGGTACAAAAAAAAAAAAGAATTCTCAGTATAATCCTTTCACATGGGGATACTTTTGGTAGAAAGCTTTAACATGATAATGCAAAAATCCGAATTTAGAATTTACAAATTTTTATGGGAAACCTGTTATCAAATCTCTTTTTGCACTCTTTAAGTTTGATTTGGGGCAAAGAGAAGAAGAAGAAACTTTTATCATGATTTTTTTTAAAGATTTTCACCAATTGTGGGTGCAATCTTGGCGACATCACCTGGACCAGAAGCTTCTTTTTTCTATGGAGGGCCATTGAATGGAAGTATGTGATGACTTTAAAACTGTCTTAACTCGGTGGTATTATATTATAGCAAAGTATTTCCGAAATCTTAACTCGGTATATTGGCTACAGTAACATATTTATTCACACAAAAATATCTGCTGATGTAGCGTTGATTCGATTGTAATAAGCTTCACTTTGGAAGCCATCTTGGACATCTCGATAAAGTCACGGCCAGACACGGCAGTAACGCATTTTTGCCTGTCGTGTGATTTGCTTTGATTACTGGGTAAATAAATCCTATTACGTGGCACATCTACAGCGAATTGATCCATTCTTGTTCAACACAACTTTCTTTCTAGCTTGCGACGAAGCCTATGCGTAAGAGTTTTAAGTGAAATACTAAACGGAAGACATTTTGTTTAATAATTTTATAATGCCTGTCAAGATCATTGATATCGCAAAAACTGACAAAAATATTATAACAAAAGTATTGTGTAATATCGTGATATGAATAGAAGTTTGGTTGCTATGGCTTGTGGTACCTTTTATTGATCACAATTCTACATGTTTACTTACGATCAACAGATCAAAGTCCCTGCGTACACTGACCCAATTTACCTCCATTGAAGACTATCGAACACGCAACTGTATATACCCCGCGGTATATTCACGGATTATACAGGATGACGAGAACAAGACTTCAACTCTATTTCTTCACGATTGGCGTTGGTTTTCTGGCAGTATTTGTGGGATTAGTTTATAGAACGATTAGTATACAACAAGAGAAAACAGATGACAATCAGAGCAAAAGTTTCTTAACGACTTCATTGTGGATCATCGTTTCAGGTATTTATCTTGTGTGAAATGTAAAACAAAACTGTTTAAGGTAAATCGACCAAATAACTTGAGATTTGATGGACGGATAGAACATGTGGCGTAGCTAGGATTTTGATATTGGAGGGGCCAGTGTCGCATCTGAACCGATAGAAAATGGGTGGTGTCCAGGCGGGGCGAAGCCCCGGTGGGGGCGAATTTTCTTGTCGCACGCTGAACATTGAACTTTAAACCTTTTTTTTCCCGGTGTCATATACTACAGTGCCCGTGTGACTGAGTGTCCTACCACCGATATGTCTATTGTGTTCTCCATTGAGTGCTGTATGCATCATTTGTTTCAGCACTGTACCCAAATGGCCTCGTCTACAAGGTCACGCGTCACGGTTTATCCGTACATGTTGCTATGGTAGCTAGGACACTCAGTTTCTTTACACCGGCAATCCGGCCCTGAAAGCGCCATGACCTGAATTCTTCAAGTGAACCGACGGTCTCATCTCAAACGATGAAATCAAATATGGGGGGGGGCATGTCTCCCTTGCCCCTGGCTACGCCACTCTGTTAAACCCTACCATGCATAACATTTAACCCCCTGCATTAGTTGTTCTTTCGCGGAGAAATTCTGCTATTTTTGTCGTGGTTAAATTCATCCAAATCATATTTGAAAATTATCTTTGTCACAGTGAGACAATCTCTCCGCGGTAAGTTCTTTGGGGAGAAATTAAAGTTTCCGCGGAGAGCAATTATTATAACTCCGTGACAAATTTCTCTGCAGAAGAAAACAAATTTCTTTGGGGACAAGATGTATTTTCCTAGGAGATTTTGGCTAATTAGCTTATTAAAGACAGATATGATTGGCTCTTTTTTGTCCGCGGAAAAAAATAAGTTATCAGACTTAGTAAGGAGTAGAGCGATCATTGCTTTCATTTCTCGGCGGAGAAATTCGGTACCCTGATGATGGCGCTTTTCCCCCAATACAGAGAGGGAGAATCCCCTCTGAGACTTGTTACAGTACACGCACCATGTAGATGATCATGAAGATTAAAATGAAGATTGCTTTCACAATTATTGATTTTGATTACTTTCAGCTTTGCCACTTTTGGTGACGTTTTTCCTGGCTGTAGTGTGTCTTCATATTTCACGCGTCAGATCATGTAAATACCACACCGTAACTAGCCTTCTTCTTTGTATGTGCTAAATCAAGTCATGAAGGTCTCTTTGATATTCGTGCGTCGTCAATTCAACCAAAGCTTCAAAAGTCCTCGCCTCACTCAAGAAACCCTTCTAAAAGACAGGATGGAGCGAGATGCCAACACGCACTATGGAAAGCGATTCAGATTTGAGGACATCAAAAACATAGAAGAGTTGCGAAAGCAACACCCTCTTACCCTCTACGAGCATTACGCAGAGTATGTCGACAGGATGGCCAAAGGCGAGCAAAATGTATTGATCTGTGATGAGCTTTTACGTTTTGGAATAACATCTGGAACAACTGGTAAAGGCAAGCTTATTCCATTTGCAAAATCGCGTGAGTCTATTCTTAAGTTAGGCTATATTGTGTGGACTTCCGCTATTGCACAAAAATATGGTTGGGGCAGTCCACTGCAGAAAGATCTTATCCTATACGTGAACCCCAAACCGACAACAACTGCTTCAGGCCATGTTGTCGGGCCTATGCATCTATTCACTGACGATGTGAAACCCTTTGCATCCATAATGTATAACACCCCGTGGGAGGTATACAGTATCACCACAGAGTTTGAAGCCACCTACCTTATTCTACTGTTTGGTCTTCGTGATCAGAATATTATTCGGTGGATGGGAATATTCTGTTCCATGGTACATAAAGCCATGTGTCTTTGGAAAAGAACTGGAAACGATTTGTACACGATATCAGTACTGGTACTGTTGACAAAGATTTAGAGATACCTACTGAAGTACGAGAAGCCTGTGACAGGCAATTATCTCCAGAGCCACAGAGAGCAGAGAAACTCAGACAGGAATTTGAAAGGGGGTTTGATGGCATTGTACATCGAGTCTGGCCACACATGTTGTACATCATGGCAATCAATACTGCAGACTTCACTGAGAAACTGGAAAATGGATTTGCAAGAGGTATTCAGTTTCATTATTATTTTATCATTGATAAATGACTCAAAGATTACCCATGTTGACTTCACTGGTCTCTCACAGATGTCATTTGCATAATCTGTGAAGTAAAGTGCGTAATGTATTGAAGATGTAGTAGTCGTGTACTAAACATATTAGTTAAACCATATAATGTACGGTTCGTTATCAGATAATGCACGGGTCATCAGATGATACACGAGTCATCAGATTATACACGACCAACCACAAAGTTATTTAAAATTCGTTTTCTCCAAGATATACAATGCAACAAGCTCATTTCACACGTCCTTGTAGTGCTTTCTGTAGATTCACAATATTATTAATTATCTTGTCATTGTTTATTATATTTTTAAGTCTTTATTTGATTGAAGGCTGATTACCTCTGCTTTTAATTGCACCCCTTATCAGGTGTTCCAATATATACTCCTATGTTTGGAAGTACCGAGGGAGATTTCGGTATCAATTTATGGCCAGGAGAAAGGTCTAAATACGCGCTACTACCACAGAGCGCTATATATGAGTTCATACCAGAAGACAAAATGTAAGTATATTTATTTGTTACTATCTCATTAGCAATTTTGTTGATCCGGTTTTTACTTGGCCTTTGGCCTATTCTCTTTTCCTAATGCATGTACGGGCATGTATTAAACCCGTTAAGTGGTCAAAAATTGTATTGCTTTGCTTCTCTAATGATATCAGTTTTTCTAAATTTCTAAGAAGTCTTGAGAGCTCTGTACGAAGACACAATAGACGTAAATGTATGAAGATGATACAAATGATTATTTGTAGTTTGATGAGGTAAATTAAATTAGCTTATCCCGCCGGTGAAAAAGAAATACAGACTGTCCCAAAGAAATATACAATCAAAGATTAATATTTTGGTCAAAAACTTACGTTTATTCAACTGGACGTCAACTGATTCTTTTTTAGGAATGTTCCAGCCTTCATGAGAGTTTAGTTGGTGTAATTTGGGGGTCTGGTTTGGGAATTATGGCCAATTATCTGAGACACTTGAAAAAGCAGTTGGTCCAGTTTCGGCTATCCTGGTATCAATACAGTTGGCATTGAAAATCAACTTCAAGACATTCTTATTTGAAAATTAAAATAAAATAAATAAGTATAAAGTGCTGTTTCTTGTGATATAACATAATTTATAATTATAATGTCACAATTGCCAAAAGAATATATGTAGTATTGGGAAATTCAATTGCACACAGTCTTGTGGTCTCAACCTTACTCCAGGTTTCAGCAGAAGGTAGAACCATAAAAACACCCTCGTTGAAAGTAAAACTGAGGCCTTTGAACACCAACCATCCTTTCCTTTATTATTCTTAGTTCAACACTGGTTCTTCATTATGTCCTCCCTGGCATCTTGAAGGGAGTGGGGAATATGGGAAGGGTAAATTTGCCCTCCACATTAGATTTGTCTGCACATTTTCCCCAACAGAGACTTGTGGCTGTTCCATTAGTTTCAGCAGTCAAATTCCCCAAATTTGTAGCATTTTTTTTTTTTGGGGGGGGGGGTTATGTTATCTTTGACATCACGAGCCAGATTGAAACGAGATTCAATGGACATTAAGGTCAGAAATAACCTTAAGACCAAAACAAATGAGCCTAAGTGGCTTAAAGATCTTTCATAATAAAACAAGATTTGTTTTATTTTTGTTGATCAGAAATGATCGGCTCGAGAATATGGAAGGTTTAAACAAGATTAATTCAAATACAAGCAGCAACATGATTGTATATCATTCTTTTTGGTGTAACCACACCACTTATTCTTTGACATGTATTTGTCACATGTTCCTAATTTTTAATGATTTCAAAAGAAAGACATATTAAACGTGAACTATCCGTCGGCTTTAGTACTCAACGCTGGATGCTTCTCATTCAGCGAATACCGCACATTAAATTAATACAAAATTCCAAATTAAAACAAAATGCTTTCAAAATGAATGTTTTCATGAGGAATTCCACGCGAAAAACATGTGATTAGAAGCTCTGAAGTCCTGCCTCATGTGGGAATGTGTTTTATACCAGTGCTACTCTTAGTTTTCTTGTGATTAGGAGCACTAAAGTCCTGCCTTATGTGGGAATGTGTTTTTATATCAGTAGTTTTCTTACAATATCGATCAAAGACGTACTAAAAACCAAACTAAGCATCCATTAACACATTTTATGTGTGCATTGCAGCAATGAAGACCAACCAGCCACGCTACTGATCGACGAGGTTAAAATTGGGGAAAAATACGAGTTGGTCGTGAGTAACAGCAGCGGTTTCTATCGCTACAGATTTGGTGATGTCATCAAAGTGGTTGATTTCTATCAAAACACGCCCGTTTATGAATTCGTATATAGGTAAAAACAATATAATGATTTACAAAAAAAAAGAAATTTATTTTCTTGACTTTTCTCTCAGCTTTTCTTGATGTTGAAGATCAGGAAGAAAACGACTACAAATTTTACACACACTTTCATTATTAGTGTACCTTCACAATTTTAAGGACTTCCTAGTTTTCAGCTCAGGGCTCCCGGAACATAGGAGCTGGGCTGTAGGCTCGCCACTTTCTTTTCACAGTGCAAAAAAGTCTGTCTTTTAGTGCTATGATAATAAAAATGCAGTTGAAAAATCAGCCATATGACTTGTTGTAAAAATGAGAACAGTGTCAGAAATAACTATATTTTTTAAAAATTGAAATAGATATTATTATTAGAATGTTTTCACCATCAATTATACACTGGACAAATGCACATTTATACTCTGCAGTAAAAGATGGCAAAATAAATGCAAAATATCATTATTAATTAAGATTTATCAGTACCATCATCACGATTACGTGCTAATTAAAAAAATACTACTGATCTGTTCTACCTTCTGATCTAATTTTAAAATTTAACAACGATACATTCAAACTTCGTCTGACAATTCATTAACAAAATTGTGTCATACAACATCTCCTTTATAATTGACAATGTCAATTACATATAGTCATACACTAGTACGTACGAAATGTTAAAGCTAACATCCCTTGCTTTGCTCCTGAATTATCATTAGATATAATATGGTCATAACAAAACTCTTGCAAAAATTACATTTATTGTTAGACCTCTTCAGGGGTGCTGACATAAGTTAGTTTCCTAAAAGCAACCATGCTAAAATGTAGAACTGGAATCAATAAGACAACTACAAGTAATTCGACTTATTTCTGACACCTTTGCAAACAAGTCAAGTACTAATGGTGTCATATAAATAGCCATTGAAAAGAACAGTCAAAGGCTTGTGCAGCATTCCATGCATGGAACTAACTCCCATCAATGCAGTTGTCGGAGCCAGTGCTTTTAAAGTAAAAAAAATGAACAAGTGGGCAATTTTTGAATTAATTTTTGTGTTGGTTAATTATTCATTTTCTGAGAAAGAAGCACTCGAAGTGTATGGCGGATAATAACCGGGTGTATAAATGTTCGGGATGGTAGTCTGACTATATAGTGTGCCTTATGAAGCATACATAGTCTGGCAATATTTCTCTTTTAAGTTAGTTATAGGACATCCTACAGATTATATTAAATATCGTAAACCTCAGAAACACTACTGGACCTTTTCTAGTCGTTGCAGGTAAATCGAGTTGATCGTCTCTGCATTTTCTTCTGATGGTCTTTCAGACCGTTAAAGCATATCCCAAATAGCTCCAAATGAGAGCGCATAAGAGCGAAGTAAGCTGCGGATTTGAGATCCTGAGGACAAGTAGATAGATTTATGATTTCACGAAGTCCAGGGCCCTATTGGCTCACCAGGGTGGTAAAATACCACCTACACAAAATAACGCTTTAATCATTAAAGCGCATTTTAAAAACTTGCAAGACTGAATATGAAAAATCGGTGTTTAAAATAATCTTTCATCGTGTTCGTATAGGTTGGGACAATTGATGAATTTACGCGCTGAAAAGGTTACTGAGGTATCTGTGGACGAGGCTGTTAATCATGTAATAAACAATTGGCCGGAAGCAAGGATCCTGCACTGGACTGCAGCTGAAAGTACCCTTCTTACCAAGATTACCGATGACGGTTGAGTATCAGTCTAATTATGTTTTTATAAGCAAAGCTGTTAGTATGTCTTGTAAAATGTTCAGGAGAGAAAGGAGGTACCGTTATGTAATGTAATAGCTAACCCTACAATTCTTATAGTCACATTAATATAAACATGTATAATTGAAAAAAAAACATACGCATGCAGTTCACAAGAGCTCAAACGCACCCTCAACTCCACCTATCATGTCCTCAACTCAACATATCCTCTTTTTCGCGTCTTTTCTCTTTTGGATATGAAGAGCTTGTATATATACATACTTCACACCGCCTTACATATATAATATCATTTGGTTGTTAAAAATAGTGTTTATTGCTAAAATTCAACGAACTTAATTGTTATCCAGCAGGTGAATTCAGCCAATTTAAAGGTGCTCAATTCTACCTCATTTTTGTGGAATTGGAAGAAAACGACGAGTCAATCGTATTAGATGATGAAAAACAGCAGCAGGTATGTATGTATTTATGCTGTGTAGTTTTGGTATTTTTTTATTTTCACATTCGATTCTTTGGTATTGCATTGATGTGGAAAATACATTACACCTGGTGCACGGAAATATGATATACTTTTTAGATTAGACAAGATTAGACAAATCTTTTTGCAATTGCTGTTTACATACTTTACCTCCATTTCCGTATCTTTCTTCTGCAACAAAATTCATTACAAAATGAAATGACATTTTTACGCACTTTGCTCGATTAAGACCTATGTAAAAGGAGATATAGTCCACCGGGAACCATAGTCCGGGCTCCATAGACGGCAAAGGAATAAAATGTGAAAAGTACTAGAAATGTTGCGTGAAGAGTCAATTGAATCGAGTGTGCTATTCTTCACCGTTGTAGGGGCCTATGAGTTCGGAGGACCATAACTCCTGCCACACCGGCATTATGAAGATTGACTTACCGTTTAGAATCTTGTTCAGAATTTAAGCTTTTAAAAATTATGATATTTCCAGGATCGCCAAAATTACCTTCAAGGTATTCTATTGTTTTTGTGTTGCCTGCCTTAAGGCAGGAAGACACATAGGGATCACTTTGTCCACTGTTGATGTCTGTTGATGTATGTTGTTGTTGATGTCTGTTGTTGATGTCTGTTGTGAAAAGGGTTAACATTTGTCTGTAATATCCACATACATTGATGGATTTAAACCAAACTTCTGTCACAGGTGCAACTTGGCATCCCCCATTTGTGGATGAGGTCAAAGGTCACATACCAATGTCAAAGGTCATGTGAGGTCAAGTTGTAAAATAGGCTGAAAATGTAAAATTGACCTCATTTGAAAAGTTCAATTGGAACCAAACTTGGTTTATGGTGTTACATGCAAATCCTCATTTGTTTATGAGATCAAAGGTCACATATCAAGGTCAAAGGTCATGTGAGGCCTATCATTCACAAACCGCGACGGCAGGCGACACAAGCGGTCCGAGAACCGATGTACAGGGTTCCCAAAAGAGAAGTTCCCCCCTAAAATTCGAGGACATTTCGTTGCATAACTTCACTTAGAACCGGATGTTTAGAAAATTTTAAAAAGTTTTAAAGAGAGGAAGCATTTGGCTCTGCCACAAAAGTCGTTGCTTTTCAAAAAACACTTTTGGCATCAACACACATTCCCTTTTTCCGAAAATGATGTTGTCAGAAAAGGTGGCACTTTGCCGTATTCAAAGGATTGAAGTAAAGAAATTATCGATTTACAACAACGATTTCATTTCCTTTCTTTATATGCATTGCGGTCTGAAGTAAATAAGCTTAAAACATTAACACATAGGCAAACAAATAAACAGAACAAATATGCAGTAAAAAATAATGAGATGAGATTTGTGTAAGCAACATCAGGTGAAATGTAAAGCAGATCGACACATAAAGGAGAACGCTATACACTGGCTCAACGTCGTGGAATTATTCTGCGAGCATGGAACCACATTCATCAACAGAACATCATCAAATTGGTAAACAGCATGTGTAAACACTACATTGATGTCATCAGTGGCGATGAAGGAAACGGTGACTATTGAGTCTCACCCTGAATGGCAAAACAATTTATTTTGATTTGAAACAGGCATTTCAAACATTACCTCTTTCATTCATAAAAAAGAGCAATATGCAAAGAAAAATGACTTTATACTGATGAATGTAAAGCTTACATCTCTTTGTTTGTTTTCCTGCATATTTGTCTTGTTTGTTTATTTGTTTGCCTATGCGTCAATGTTTTAAGCTTATTTGCTTCAGACCGCAATGAATATAAAGAAAGGAAACGAAATCATTGTTGTAAATGGATAATTTCTCGACTTTTTGGAGAAAGCGAGTGTGTGTTGATGTCAAAGGTGCTAATTGAAAAGCAACGATTTTTGTTGCAGAGCCAAATGTTTCCTCTCTTTAAAACTTTTTAAACTTTTCTAAACATCCAGTTCTAAGTGAAGTATGCAACAAAATGTCCTCGAATTTTAGGGGGAACTATCTTTTGGAAACCCCTTATTTTTATAATATGAAGATTTAATTTCGCTTCGGAGTAACTACCACATTTCATTATTATTGACATTTGCATAGGAGTCGCTAAGAATCGACGAAAAATATTAAATTGCTATTGTGTTTGTTTTATTTTTGGTCTTGCTTTTATTGTGCTTTTTTTATATTACTTTATAGTTAAGATATTATGTTTTTTTTATACGAAATCCAAGGACCCAATTTGGAAATAACAATCATTTCATTCATCTAGCCCGGTTGCTGGCCAAGCACACATCCTATCTCAGCATTAGAGTCCCATAAGAGCAGGTGACTGTCAACGTTTCGGGCATGCGCCCTTATCAAGTGCGGACAAGATGGAATGAAAAAAAGATACAAAGCAAAATTGCGCAACAAATTAATAACATACTAGGAACATGGAAACAAAAGTAAAAGAACCCATAATAAAGGTGTACATTGATGACAAAAACTCATACCAATGATGCACGGTGAACACATGCATGTTGACTCGCAATCAACTTTGGATAATTGATTTTGCCGTTGGACGACGCGCTGAAGGAACGAAAGAATTACTACAGAGGATACCGAAATGCAGGAAAGGGAACGATTTCACCACCTAGTCTTTACCTGTCAAACAGGGCCACATTCAAAGATTGCAGGATTAATTGTTTTTATGGAAATACAAGCGTCCGATAACCAATCAAGTGCCTGCAAACTTAAAAATGCTGGTACACTGGAGTTAATGTTGAAAGCGAGGTCAGTTTCAAGAAAACAACGCATAGAAAAGGTGACATGAACACCAACATTACATTACCTATTATAGTCCAAGATATATAGAAAAACACACGGAAATAAATAGGTTAGAGCTGGATTTTTCAGAATAGGTTCCTGATGTGTTATGACGCAACATATCATAAAAGTCCCCAAGAATCCCCCGTGTGCTCTTTTTTAAAAAAGGGGGTAAATAAAGTTTGTACAGGGGTCGAATTATAAAATGTTCCAATTGTATTCAAATGTATACCAACGTTTGTGTTATGGCATAAGGATTAAACAAGGTATAGTTTGCCCTATCTGCGATTTATGGTTTATTAACTATATGGAAATATCTGTTCAAGGTCATACTGGGGGTAAAGGCTCAGAATGCTCAGATTCTTTCCAAAGTGTATCAAAGATATATTTAAATAGTTCAAACAATTTTCTTGCATAGTTATAGGGCTCATTATGACAGGTTTCTACTGGGTCTATGGGAAGTCACAAGCCACTGCCCTATAAGGTCAATATTGCGAAGATGTATAGTGTGAATGAACATTTTTTTCATAATCTGACCATACAACTTGTACGAATAATTTTGAATTAGTTTAATTAAAATTGTACTGTTTTGAAAATTTTACCCCACGATGACCTTAGAACAATTTTTGGCTCGCATGCCTAAAACTAAAGTTTAAAAGTTAGACAAACTATAGATATTCTTACTCAGTTTGACCAGAAGTATACAATAATCCATGATTTAGCTCAATTGAATCATTTTAATTTTTTTACCCCTCTATGAAATTTACCCCCTTATTCCTCAATTAGGACAAGGGGGTCTCTTGGGGACTTTTGATATGTTGCTCCTTACAACATCAGGAAACTATCCTGAAAAATTCAGCTTCTACCTATTTATTTCCGCCTTCTGGCTACAAAGACCTAAAGTTCTTGGACTAATACCCCTTTTGAAGGTCAAATCAAATATATATTACATCGCTGTATGCATTAGGCAAACTACGCTCTGAAGTACACCAGTCTTTTCGTCAAAATAAATCATCATTAAGACTAGTAAGGGGCGGCTTCAAAACTTAAACGGTTAAAGAGACATGAGGAGATTTCCAGAAAGAAGCGCCCCCAATTTTTCTCGAACCCGGGTTTTTTGCATATTTGGAATGCTTTCCAATGTATTAGATCACACCTGAAGTGAATAAGCCGAATACGCCATCTTTATGTAATAATATGATGATTTAGTACTTTCTGTCGTGCACAACAGAAAGTCAAAGCACGGTGTTCTATAGGGACAATTACGCTAGTCAGGCAAGTTCAACACAAGGTTTGTTGTTTTCTTTTGTACTTTTTTGTCCAATAAACCTTCGGAACGTTCTTGGTAGGTGGTCTACAATCGATCCTGTGCAATTTGAGAGAAATTCGTATCCTAAAAAAATCTCCTCCTGTCACTTTAAACTGTGTTTCATTGTTTAGAACAATAGAAACCGGTTTCAACCGGAAAGAACCTGCCAGCACCTGTGAGCAACCGGCGATTAAGTTTTGAAGTCACCCGTAAGGAAAGATCTTGGATTCCACTTATCGAAATGTATCACATCGTAAGCTTTAAAATTCTTATGAGTATTTTTTTTAATCAGCCTCTGGATTCTTGGGATATTTTGATGTTTATGGCAATTTAACATTTGGTCCAAAACTTTCCATGTTAATATCCACAAAATGATCAAATGAGTGATGCCTATCTTCAGGAATTAGCGACGTTATAGTTTTTTTTATAGTTTTTGCGTTTATCACATCCATACGGCATTACAATATTTTATTGAGCTGGGATGTTTGAATATCTAAAGTGAACCAAAGTGTTTTGGGGAATTACCAGATACTGACTGTCCTCGTAATTACGCTGACCACACGGCGGGGAATGTACAAGATCTATAATGCTTAGCGTGACACAATTGGCATATGCTATTTATTTGCCACAATCACACTTCAGCTGGTTTCCGCACCTGGAGTGCAATGTGACTTGAATTCACTGAGTGCGTTTAGATGTCATTCCCGGAGTGTTTGCTTGTACATGGAATGAAGAATTGTGTGCTTGTACATGAAGTGTAGAATTCTGTGGGATCATGGAAAATAAGTACACGCGTCGCGACGGCGTACTGGCATCCGCTAAACCCTTACTTTCTTGATTTACACGGGCGTGTTTTAAAAATCCACATTTCTCGGACATCATTACGATCTGTGATAGGCGAGATGTTGGAAATAGTGTGGTTGGTGTGTATTCCCGTAGGATTTTCATGCTAAAATTGATTTTGTTGCTGTTTGGGTTTCAATAGAGCCTAAACTGTCAGAATATGATGGGGTGCAAATTTCAGACTGATGCCCCTTCTTAAAGGGGGAGGGTAATGTTAGTACAGGGAAAAAATTAAAATCAAGTCAAATTATGTTTTAATGTACACTAACGCGTTCGTCTCTTCATAAGGATTAGAAAAAGTATATATTTGCCTAGGTTCCAACCTTTAGTTAAAGCGGTATAGCCCTGTAATGGTTCAAGGTCACCCTGGGGGTAAATGTTCCGATTCTGTTAAAAGTCGTGTCAAATGATTCCTTGTGTCATACTAAAACAGAAAATACATTTTAACTGATTTGGTGATATCGCCATTACGACATTCAGGGAAAGTTTTGGTGCCCCCCCCCCCATAGACCATGTAGACCTTTACTACATTAGCCAACCAAATGTCCCACAATGTAAAATAATACAATTTTGAATCCTGTGAGACAATACAAACAACTTATCACCAGTTTCAACAAAATCTGAGCATTGCGTAAATTTTACCCTAGGATGACCTTGAACCATTATGGGGCTATAGCGCTTTAACTAAATGTCGGAACGTAGGCAAATATTACTTTTTCTAATCCTTATAAGGAGACGAACATGTTAATGTACATTAAAACACAATTTGTATCGATTTTAATTGTTTTCCTGTAGTAACATTTTCCCCCCTTGAAGAAGGGGGCAGCAGTCCGAAAATTTGCACCCCCATCATTTTTTGACAGTCTGGTGCCTATTGAACGAAAAAAGCAAGAAAGTCAATTATAGCTCAAAAATCCTACGGGAACTGTTTCGTTGACATACCAAACCACACTATAATCGCCGTCACAATTCCTTTTCTGAAATAGGCGTCTACATACGCGCGTGAGGGTTGCTGCGTGTAACCCGCATCTATGTATTTCCTTGTGCGTTGTCATGGTTCTGTATGGCGGGAATGCTGGCGTAGTCTTTACGCAGAGACAGAGAGTATAGGAAGTGTTGAAATTTTTCTTCACACTAATGTTTTGATCAATATAACAATACACTGGGGCAATATAACAATACACTGGGGAGAAGCAAAGTTAATTAGTAGTTTCCCGCCCGCAAATTTAAGCGCGTTGAAAATTGAAGTTTTAGAAAATATTTGTATTATCTTGCTTTTGTATTATTCTTAGCCCTTAACAAATTTAAGCCTTGTTCTCAAAAATGGTACACCTCTGTAAGTTTAAGCCAAAAAACGACAATACAAAAATGACAAACCATTTGCAAGGTATAGTGCCATGTCAATTAAGGTCAAAGCCCTTTAGAAACAAAGAAATTACTAATAGGCCTAATGCATAATAATATGATAGATTTGAGAGTGCTGACCCTTAAGATATAAGGAATTAATATCTAATAGAAATATATCAAATATAATAATTAATAAAAGTCATATGTGGCAGTGGGATACATATATACGTCCCTAGAGGAAAATGACTACTGTCCATTCAATTAGCTTAGACCCTCGGTTTTTAATTAATATATAATAGAGAAGGTATTGGTGTCGGGAAAAATCGTGAAAGAAAAGTTGGTATTCATCTAATTCCTCACCTCACCTTTGAAAGTGCATGCTGAAAAGTATTTCTTCACACCCAATTCTATTCAATTTCTGCGATTTTGGCCATCAATTGGAAAGGAATCGGAACCAGTCGAATATCCGTAATGAGCATAAACTTTTTCAGGAATATTCCATTTATAAGATAGGTGTATAAAACGTTACATCGCTCTTTGACAGAAGTTAGTAGAAGACATTGATCGATATCTTGAACAATGCTTGTAATGTATAAACAGCGTCTATTTCATTCCCAGGATTCCTGGGCAAAAATATGTCCTTCAAACTTTCAAAGAAATGCAAATACAATAAATTCTACATCGATAGTCGCTTCCGACCTCGTACGTACAATACCAAATACCTCACACGTCATTTGTTAATGGTACCAGATTTTGGCCATATCATTTGCAACTTTGAGGAAAAAAGGGTCAAATTTCAATAGATTTGTAAGGTAAAATTCCATCCATCATGTTTTGAAATTTAAAAATCTTGTTGGGTAATTTCGTGAATACAAACTTTTCTTTCACTATATTTTTTTTTTTTTTTTTTTTTTTTTTTTTTTTTTAAATTTCGTATAAAAAATCCTATGTATACAGTTGTAGAAATACTTGAAATTATAAAATTTATTCCGAAAATCTGTAAAAACATTCTTGTAATTCCACCAACTTTTTCATCCTATTTTTGTGGATTTAAAAAATATGTGCATGACTAATATTTAATTAGTCAAATAAACACTTTTGACTGATTTCATATTCTCAGTGTTCCACGAGGAATGTCATCTTTTGACCACAACGTGGCCGTACCAAAATAGGAGAGGTAATTTTGGACAAATATGATGGTAATTGTCCAGGAAATGCGTGTTTGCATATTTTTGTATAATTTGTTTTTAATAATAGTAATTGTGATATACGCAAAAAACAGATGATTTTAATTATATTAAACGTAGTCTACGTTTTGTGCTTTGTATAGCTTAAGAAACCCAAAATAATAAAAATACATAACTTACATTTGAGAGTTAAAATGGATGGGAACCAGCGTAACTAGACTATTCTTGTAACAAAATAATGCATTATAACGGAAAAAATCCACGAAATAATATTACCAAGTGTTTTGGGTTTATAAAGTGCTTGAATAGGAACACAGGGTATGTTTTAGAGTTGTGAAAATATGTTGCAAACGCGGTAGTCTTTAGGTCGTTTAAAGGCTAACTCAAGGTTTCGAAATATACCTTTTCTGTGCATTACAATAAAATATAGTGCTACTAGACACTAAGTGACCGAAATATAACTTCCAAAGTTTGAGATGAATCGAATGTTTCGTTTTGAAAACTGATACAGTAAGACCACTTATGTATGATCTGTGTAGGCCCCTATAACGGTATGATTTTATTGTTTGCTAGTTTTGTACAGGATTAGGGCGCTAATTAAAATGTGCATCTTATGAACAATAAAGTGGGGTATGTTAGTTTTTGCACACCCAAGATAAATATTCATTATTCGTCAAGTACCCTGTTCCTAGATATTAAATGTACAATAGATGGATCCCAACCAGCTAAGTTCACTGCAACTTTCACTTTGATATTGGAACGTCCTTAGTGCGAAGCTTAGCCAATATTATATACTTCCAGTCGCAGCGAGCGATGGCCGTGCGCATACCGGATTTTGACCAAGATCAAGTGTTACGCATGCTCACGAGCAAGAAATCGCCGCTTGCGACGGAAAAGTAGGCCTATATAATGGGGCTCTAGTGAGACATGGATCCTATAAGGTTCAACCAGTGTGTTGCGGGCAGTTCACTGCAATTGAGTAAATCTTACGGCCACATGGCAGGGTTGGAAACATCGAATAAAGAGACGAGTACGACATGATTATACTTCTTCAAATGGCCAGTCTTATGTTACACCTACAATCATATCTATAATCTCGTTTGCTTCTTGATTATTAGGGTCTATATCTGAAAAAAATGATGAAGTAAAAACGTTATTATCGTTACACAGACTTCGTTGCGGTAAGCGACTCAGGTTGTCCAACAATCCCATCATGCTTTGCAACCTAAACATAACCCGGTTGGGGGGGATGGGAGGGGGGGGGCCTTCAACTTTGCGAAACTAAAACAACCAGATTTGGACAGACATCCCAGCCCCCAGTCGAGATCTATTTCGACGATTAAAAAAACAAATGGCCAAATATCTGCAAAACTTTAAATTGAACCATGAAATTTGGTATGCCGCTTAAAGCATTATGCACAACATGACTAAATCGTCAATCACAAAAACATTGGTAAGCCAGGGCCGGCCGCAAGCTATGCGCCATGTGCGCGATCGCCCGCACCACTTTTGAGAAGCAAAAAAAAAAGAGCAGAAGAAAGCGAGAGAAAGAGAGAAAGTAGAAGCAAAAAGAGAGGAAGAGGAAAGAGAGAGAAAAAGAAAGAGGGGAAGGGAGATCGTGCGAAGGTGGAATTGGAATTGAAAGTTTTTTCGATTGTCTTAAATTCCCCCAAGTATGGGGATCAAAAATTAGGAACTACAATGGCGGATCCAAGGGAGCCGTCGTCCCTCCTAACTCGCCGAAAAAATCAATGCGACAATGATACTTAGCCTAATGATATGGAAAATACTTTGTAACCAATAAACTTTCCCCACGCGGTTAAAGGTGTGCAACGAGAGATAACATAACAGGTTCCCGAAAAATATGAAAAGTTTTGATTTCTGCATTAGGTAAGTTTCCATCAAACTATCCCAGGAAATGAATAATTGAGATGTTCTTGGTACAAAAATGTTGAATGTTTTACAGCCATGTTGTACAATGAAATTAAGCAATCAAAAATCGCCTTTTGTTTTCACTTTTAGGCATTTCTGTGGGTCCAAAAACATTTTGTTGAGCTAAAAACCTAAGAAAGTCAAGATTAGTAATCTAGCAAAGATATTTTAACATATGCAATAGTATTCACTCTCTGAATTCTATTATCATTCAAATAAAGGTGGTTGTGTGGTTGTGTACCGAGGGGAGGGTAAATCGAAAACTAGAGCACTTTTCAAGCGCACTCCGTTAACTTGCATATTTCAAATGTCAAAATTTGCATGAGAAAATGTGTGGAAAGCAACATTGCAAAGGTTTCGAGCCCCTCCCCCCCGCCTCGCCCTCGTGTCGCTGATGTAGGAAATCTCCACAAACACGTTCATGATTGGTTGTAATTTTGATTTCTAAAAAGAAATCAACTATACTTTACTTTTACTTTGATCACAATACGACACTTTACTTAGCAAATTTCAAATTGTTCGATCAAATTGGAAGAGAAAAGCGTTTGGACAGCGGACATTGCAAGGTTTTCGCGCTTCGCCGATGAAGTAGGCAACCAATACCACACCTTCGCGGTCGCTTGATATAATTCTTTGAACTCTCCATAACATACCACGAGAGAGCCATCTAGAAATAAAGGGCAGCGGGGGCATGAGCGCTTCAGGACTCCGAGGTACCGCTTCTTTTAACGGATAATCCCAAACCCTCGAAACAGCCAAGGACTCATAAGTGGTCGGTCCTTATCATTGGCCATTAGAGTCATAACTAGCTCAATTCACCACGCTTAAATGAATTTCACCGCGCCAAGATTAATTTCACAGCGGTGAAATTAATTTCTCAAGGCCGAAATTAATTTCGGCTCGCCCCTGTGAAATTGACCTGACCATCTGCATCAAAAGTTACTTAATTTGGTGCGCTGAAAATTAATTTCGTCACGCTGAATTAAATTTCACCGCACTAAAATTAATTCCACCGCCGCTTAAATGTCCAGCCAATCAAAATCAAAGATGGGGATTGCACACTGTGACCAATAGAAGACACGCTTGACAAACTCTATTTAGCCGAGTGAAAATCCGAAATTTCACCGCGCCGAAAATTGAATTTTACAGCGGCAAAATTCAGAATTGCAGCGTGGCAAAATTAATTTTACGCGGTGAAATTCGAATTTTACCTCGTTAAAATTAATTCAAACTTTGAAACGGTTTTCTATGGTTTTAAATGAACATCTCGTATTGATTGGCTGGAAATTTCAGCGCGGAGAAGTAATTTCACCGCGCCAAGATTAATTTCACAGCGGTGAAATTAATTTAGCCGGCGAAATATGCCGAGAGTATTTGATTCGGATGCAAGGGAAATTTCAGCGCGAGTTAATTAAGGAATTTCGCCCCGCTGAATTCGTAATTTTGTCGCGGTGAATTAATTTCAATTTTATGCTTCTTGTGATGGATCCAGGCGACAAAGAAACTATTTTGATTGGTTAAAGATAAAGAATTTCAGCGGGTAGAAATTAATTTCGGGCGGTTTAAAATAATTTCAGGTGAGGAGAAAGAGCAAAAATTGAGCTAGTTATGACTCGTTTGGCCAATGATATCCTTTCATTCAGCCGCTGCCTTTACTTGGTTTCATCTAGAAACACAATTTTCCCGGGCACTTAGGGACGCACCACTAGATTTCAGGGGTGGAAATTCACCCACCCTAGGAGCCAAACAAAACACACCTTTTCCACTTTCCAGTAAAAAAAAAAATTTAACCCACACTTTCAATGTTCAAAAAACTTCCCCGTGGAACACAGAAAAACTGCCCTGTTATCTTTACATAGGAAATCTCTATACCCCATAAAATTTGCAAATTGTGTTCCGCGCTATGCGCGGTTTAAAGTATTACAGCCTAACTTAAAAGTGTAGGGGCTTCTCCAGATTTATAAATACGACATTCGTCATTGACACGTTGCCGACGCAATCTTGTACGACCTTTACGCATGCATGAAACGGCCGTGCACCACTTTGACGTGCTTCATTCAAAATTAGGCTTACACCAGGTAGTTTATCTTTTTCCACCGTACTCAAAGTCGGCATTATTACTAGTTTATAATTACTTGTCTTTTTGCAGTTTTAAATTGGGTCTATCACTATTAAGTATAAATATGCCTTAAAACTAAATACTCCAGTTTTCGCCCGCCACCCCCACCCTCATCGCTTTCGCGGCCACTAAATGCATTGCGGCCATTTCCATCAGGCAAAAACTAAAACATTTGATTTTGCTTTGTAAAATGTTGGTAATAAATATCAACTTTATTATTTATATCAGGCTTCCGAGTGGTGCAAAGAAATCTTTGTATTGTACAGTTTACGGTAAAAGTCCCCGGATGTAATACAATATTATTTTGAATATTGTCTCGCATCCGGGCATTTTGACCGACTGGAACTTTTGGACTACAACCTGTCAACGCAAGGTTTGACTTGAATCGCCTATATAATAATATAATATTGATGTCTTTTTTTTCGTATGCTAACAAGAATATTGCACTCGCAGAAAAATATTGTACCGCCTTCGACTCGTACAATATTTTTCTAGCTCGTGCAATATATTCTTGTCTCATACTCAAAGCCATTCAATATATATAAATAATTGTTACCATCAAATTTTCATGAAAAAATGTGTTTTGGAAAGTGAACATTACGTTCCGCACTTTGCCCGCCCGACACACTCGTAGCTCTGATATACATACTCAGTATCCATGAACACTTTGCACATAACAATGTTAACCCATCACTTATATTTTACTTTTTTAAACCGTTTATCACACTTATGAGCATTCAACTTGTTTTCTATCAATTTACATGGAAAATGTGTTTTTTGAAAGCACATCGCACCACTCCCGCACTCACCCACAGACAGCGTATATACGAATTTTCATGAACACTTATGCTTAGTTCAAACAAAACTTAAAACCATCAACTATATAATTTTACTTTTTTAAAACGTGATACCTTCATAGTGGTCCAAAAAAGTTTTTCACTTTTTGTCTTAAATTTCTCAAAATTGGGTAGACTGTCAAATTCGGTTTGAAGATATTTATACATACAATATCTTGTGTTATACCTGTAAAAACGACTTAAAAACGAGCTCAAATAACAACATGGCGGCTGTGTGATAAAACCGTCAAAACCACTTGCACACGAGTAAGTGTATGGGGCAATCTGCCATGGTTAACATTACGTAACTGTCGGCCTAGGCCCTACTCAAGTAACAAACACCTGACCACCCTTCAATCATGAAAGTGGACAAAGAGACCAACACTTGAATCACTGTAGCTCAGTGTTTAGCTCTAAAAATAAAGCAATTTGTTTTTTTACAGAAAGTTATAAATACAAATCCCCATGACGGGGTTGCGTTGTTCAATGTTAGTGCATCAATCTTTGCTATAATGATCGCCAACTATAATCGCCAGCTATTTTGATTTTCAGGTTTTGGTTTTCAACGCCGTTTTTCACCAGGTTCCAACCAATATTGGTAGTTAATAAGTTCAATCCTAAAATAATTTGATATGTCTAGCCACATTTGGGAAATTTGATAAGAAAAAGGTAAATTTTTTTTGGACCACTCTGTATAGCATTAAAAAGCATGTAAATGAAACCACTTCCACATTTAAGTTGTTCTATCAAATTTGGCATGGGAAAAGTGTTTTGGAAAGCGAATACTGCAAGCGTCGCATCCGCGCTTCGCGCGAGGGGGACCCCCCTCCCGCCCCACCCCCGGACAGCTTGGATATCTGAACTCTGCACGACACTTTATATGCTTCTTCAAACAAAACTTAACCCATCAACTATGTTTTTCTTTTAAACCGTTTACATACCTATAAGCATTATTCAATTGTTTCTATCAAATTTGCATGGGAAAATGTATTTTGGAAAGCTAACATTGCCCGGCCCTGGGTTTCTCGCTTCGCGCAGAGTGGGGAACATTATTTTCTGGACCATAATCCTCGGGCATAATTTTGGGCCCAAAATCTCATAGAAGACAGAACTTCACGCCGGTTATACCGTATACGCTCTGTATAGCTATACTGTGCTTACACGGACCAATCATTAGCCCGCCGCACCACTTTCAATTTGCTCCCGCCGGCCCGTTAAGCACATGCTAATATATTCAATCACTAAAGTTATCAATCCAGGGTACATCATTTCTGTACGGGTATTCAAACCTCCAAAAATTTTGAATGACTGGAATCAACGTGAACAAATTGCCAAAGCAAAATTTTTGCCTTGATGTTTCATAATCAGCAAGGTTTGTCATTCAAATTGTCGAAACCTTTGCTGGTATAGTCACTATAACCAATTGCTATGTATCTCATAGCTGCCAAATAACCCTAAAAGAAGGTATAATTTGCACCTTTCAAAGGTTTTTATAAATCCAATTCTCTGTCTGAAATCGAATCCAAAAATTTTTACTACAATGACAATTTGGAAACATGTATGTAATGAAGATCACATTCTTGTCTTTTGTTATAACGAATCAAGCTTTTAACAGTCTTATTGTCCCCGCCGAACAACTTTCGGGACGGGGACTATAAAATGGGGCTCCGTCCGTGTGTTCCCGTGTGTCCGTATGTCCGTATGTCTGTGAGAAAAATGTTAACCTGGAGTTCTGTGATAAAATGTTAACCCTATGTGCGGGATCTTTGAAACAGTATATCGGAACACACAAAATTCCTTCGCTACATGTAAGTCCATCATGGCATGCATCGTGTTTTTGCAATTTGAAAATGTGTGATACATGCAGGTTAGGTATGCAATGCGCTAATTAAATATGCGTAATAAGTGTATCGCTAAAACGTACATCGAACACCCAAAGACCTTCGCTACATGAAGTCCATCATGCATGCATCGTTTTTGCAATTTGACGTATGTGATATATGCGGCTAGTATGCAAATGAGCTAATTAAATATGCGTATTGCTGTATCTCTAAAACGGTACATCGATAGGCAAAATTCCTTCGCTACATGTAGACCCACTATGCTATGGGGAGGTGTGGAGTTTTGGGGAGGGGTTGGGTGTTGGGAGGGGGTTGGTGTTGGGAGGGGGTTGGGTGTTGAGAGGGAGTGGGGTGTAGGGATGGGGTGGGGGTTTGCAGGGTGTTGGGGAGGGGGTTGGTAGTGCGGGGTGTTGGGGAGGAGTGGGTATTGTGGGGTGTGGGAGGGTGGGGGTTGCGGAGGGATGACCGGTGTGCGGGTGTTGGGAAAGGGGAGCCCGTGTTATATGGTATTGGAGTAAGGGTTGGGGTGCTGAGGGTTTAAAGAGGGGGTGGTGTGGTTGCAGGGGGGTGGGGGATGTGGGGGGTGTTGGGGATGAATGGTGGGTGTTGGGGAGTTGTGGGGTGTGGTTGGTATGGGTTGTGTGGGGTTTCTGCGGTGTTGGGGAGGGGTGGAGTGTTGCGGGGTATTGGGAAGGGGTAGGGTGTTTGAGTTGCATTTATCGCATGTTAATGATCGCACAATTCGGCGGGGACATATTTTACGCATCGCGTACAACGAGTTCGCCTTGTTTGTGCTGTGTATTAACATTAATAAGGCTAAGTTGGTCATTTAACAATCAAATGTCTGCATCGCTGTCTCTTCTTCACAGTATGGTGTTATGTTTCAGAGGCAGCAACCTGGGATGCCCACGAATCATGACCCCTGCTCATTTACTAAATCATAATTAAAGACAATTTCAACGCGCAAAACGCAAAGAAAACTTGCTGGCCAAAATTTGATTCTAAACCAGAAATGAGCAAACAACTGGGGTTTACTTTACTGCATCCCTGCAATGATGGACTCTGAATTGGCTGCAGTGACCACAACATCTTCCTTGTTGTGATTTCACTTAACTGATGAGCTGGCATGTGCTGTGGTTGGCAAATATAAAACAACAACTCCACTTTGGATGATGACATCTTATCGAAACTGCAAGTCACTGTCACACAGCTACAGTCAATGTCGAACAGCATTCTCTCATAATTGGGCAACATATAAACATGAGGCCAACTTGGGAGCTTGAATAGGCATGCCAAATTATCACAAGCAAGTATTGCCAACACAAAATCTTAATTTTCACTTGTGACCCAAGTTAGTGCGGTTACGCATAAACAAGTTTCCCAAATGGTCATCATTTAAATCATTTCCATTTAATGCCCGTGCACATGCGTGCATCAGAATGCATTGCCAACCACAAATTATTTTGCAGCCATTTATGGATTGCCTGTGCACAAACATGGCAATCACTGCACATGCCAGACCTTTAACAGCTTCCTGGGCAGAGCTGGTCATGTTGTCCCAATACGTCATGTGCAGATGAAACTGAACAGTTTTACTGGTAGTTGGCACACCAAGACGTTCCACTAACACACATGCACCATCACAGTCCCAGGATCAACATTTAACATGAAGTACGGTACAGCAAACAGTCACTCAATTTGTGATGATAGCTGGTAGATGACTATCCATTCAGTAGATATAAACAGGCACTACTGTGCAAAATCTAAGGTTCAGTTCAACTCCAGCACCACACGTTAGTTACAATGCATTAAATGCAAACAAAGTTCAATATTCTCCATCCGATCGAGCATCAAGTAGGTGAAACTTTATGCTGGTCACTGTTTGCCCACAAATCTATCTTGTTATAGGCATGACGCAAATGTCTTTCCACCACTAGTTCACAATGTTACTTATATTCAGTCTAGGCCTCCTGTTCAAGCAAAAGACACAGCTTGCTAACTGGGCGATCTAGTGAAGTTGTTTTTTGTCTTCACAGTTGCACTTCTCACTAGTCCTTTGCTTCCAATGTGGATCTTCTCAACCCTGCCCATTGGCCACGAGTTGCGAGGAGCTGTATTGTCTGCAATCAGTACTATGTCTCCAACAGCCAGATTTCTCTGGGGTTTCAGCCACCTCTGCCTGGTTTGAAGCATGGGCAAGTACTCGGCAATCCATCTTTTCCAAAATAAATCAGCCAAAAACTGGACTTGTCTCCAGCGCCGCCTGGCATAAATGTCTCTCTCATTGAATACGCCAGGCGGGAGGTGGGATGGACTGCGCAATTGTAGAAGATGGTTTGGGGTCAATACTTCAGTGTCTCCTGGATCTGCTGACACTCTGGTTAATGGTCTGCTGTTTATTGTCATTTCCACTTCACACATGAGTGTCTGAAGCTCATCATCAGACCGTGCTGCTTTCAAATGCAGGGTCCTCCTGCTGCTGCCACAGTCACTGGTAGAATTGTCATACGTGAAGTAGTACACCCAGCACTCACACAGGCAGTGGTCACTTTGATTGGTTCAACTTCATTGTTTACATTGGTTTCTGACTGCCCCTCCTTATACTCAAATCTTGGGTTGTGTAAGGGAGTAGGGTGCTTCTTACCACATTTTTTTTTTTTTTTTTTTTTTCGGATCATTCTCTCCCATACACCTCCCTGGTGTGATGCAGTAGGGGTGTTGAAATTCCATTTTATTCCATGATTGCATGCAAACATCTGGATAGCTTCTTCATCCAGCTCTTTTAAGGCTTCACGCAGCTCTCGGTTGGATCCTACTAAGTTGCTGCCATTGTCGGAGGTGATTTCCATAGGATGCCCTCTTCTGGCTAGGACTCGCCGTATTGCATTTATACAAGAACTGGTGTTCATACTATCTGCTATCTCTATGTGCCGCACGGCAGTTCATGCAAGTGAAGATTAACACCATAGCGTTTCCTAGTGGCCTCATCCATGCTTGATCTCAAGCCCAAATAATCCATGCCACTGTGCACACGGTGGGACATCTTATTTGACACGTTGGCCGTAAGTCCTGCCATCATTTGTTTGACTCATCTGGCAGCGTTGCTTTCTGCAAATCACACATCTCTTCATCAAGACCTTTAATTTCACCCCTCTCCCAGTATCCAGTATTCTGTCTTGAGCGGGTCCAGATATGGTCTGCCTTGTGATTAACACTGTGCGATGTATCTAATCTAGGATCAGGTCAGAAACATGGTTATTTCTGGAAGTATCAATTGATGTTTGGCATCTTCGGTTATTTGTGCTTTGCCAAGTCTTCCTCCTACTCGCAAGTCCTTTACTAGTATTGGGTCCAGATTCAATATGGCACTCTGCTGTGTGATCTTGTATGCATCAGTATTTTCATTCTTTGGCTTCTCCATGTTCATTGTTGATCCTTTCTTCTCTGATTCTCTATTCTTCTGTAGAACTGAGATTTTTGTTTGGGAAAGCCTGCTGCTGGACTTCTTTATAATGGCTTCTTCAGCGTGTTGTATTTCTTCTACAGTCAGGTGTTTAGTTTGGTTGTCTGATTTCTTGGTTTCTGGACCTTTGCTGAAGGATTCCTAAAATCCGGCGGAGCCACCATGCTACTATCCTTTTCAAGCTTTTTCAGCTTCATTCCAGTCAGAGAAGCAGTTGATAATTCTGGTCACAGAGTCTTGTGATTCAATAGGCCTCACAACTCCAACTCCAACTTTCACAGGTGATCCCTGGCTAACGGCTTTTGACTTTCTTACTTCTGGATCTGCAGTTGATAGACTCTCGGACTTGCTAACTTGCACTTGGGCCATTTGCAACTTCTCCTTTTCCATAAGAAACATGAACCGTGGAACCATCTATCACTCTTCAATAGCTTCTCCATCTAGGCCACGGGAACAGTCCATCACCGGTTGTCATTGTGTGGGCACATAGTGCTACTGTGATGGTTCGATTTTTTCCCTGAATCTCTTCAAACTCGGTTGTCGACGAAGTTGGGACCCGAGAAGTCTCATTTCTTATATACTTCAAACTGTCAGATATCAAAATATGTCCAAAAGTAACTGCTTATCAATTCATCATCACTGCTCATCCTCCACTCTCACTTTCTCACCTGGAGTCTACTCTAACTGCAGTGAACAGCTGCAGTCAGTTCTAATCTAGGTATTGTAATCATCTTCAAGGGTCTCACTCTAGCTTTTTGGACATTAATAAAGAACAGTGTATTTTTGTCCCTCTAAAATCGGCGAACTCACACTCATACCCCCTCTCGCTGGCACCAGCGAAATGGTTGCAGTTTGATGTTCAACTCTCTACGCAGTCGGCTAGAGCTATACTATATGCTTCTCTTGGTTCCAACAAAGCACAATCTTCAATTAACTGGTGTGCTTCTCCCTTGGTGTATTTCAAAAGAAGCTCCAACCTTCTGGTGTCATTGTTAGTACCTTCTTCTACCAAAAGCTTGAAATTCTTTATAAATGCTGAATATTTAAGCAGGTCACTAACATCAAAATATTCCAAATCTGTACTTGGTAAAAAGGATTCCTTCTGGTAGCTGACTAGCTTGTCTAATATTGTCACCAGCAATTCTTGCCCTGACTTAACACTCCCATCCATACATTCATCTGTAGTTGGAGTAAAATGTACTGTAGGTTTCAGCTCTGGTTTCTTTTCCTTCCCTTTGCCTGCATGTGGGTCTGTGGTTTCATCTAATTTCACACTTTTCAGATCCCGTATTGTATGACCCAAGTTGTCCACAGCTCTAGGACTACTATGGATATCAGCAATATGTTGAAGGGCTGCCATCTGTGGTGCAGTTTTTATGTTGTCAAGGTTGTGAGACTGAGTTGTGGGCCTTTGCGTTTTCTTCTCAGGTATCCCTATACTTGAAGCATGAGTTTTAAGGGTTGCTTTCTCCATCGCTGATGCAGCTGATGTTACATGTAACCCTTGCTTTCCAGGCCTATATTTCGTGTCTGTACAGCTACTACTTTCACTGCTGGTATCTCGGGATAAACTCCCGGATAAACTGTCAATGTTTGTACGCGTACGTGCATGAGCTGCTTCAGCTGCTTTGTAATAGTTTGCAGCACCCACTTCTGAATCAACACAGTTCCATGGCTCCCTTTCCTCATCTATTTCTTTATGCATTTCTCCATTCCTTTCCTTAGCCAGTCTAGATTCTTCCTTTGTTTGATGAGCCGTAGCTGGCTCCTGTGTGGGATATTGTGCAGACATAGCTATTTGCTGCTGTGGTTCCAAGTAGTTTGATTTATCTGCTGCATCAACCAGTGTTTGCTGTGCTGAGAATTCCAATTCATCTGTAGTAGGTTGTTTTCTTGGTAATTTCCCTATTTCCTTTAATTCTGCACGTTCATTATTATAGCTCTTATAACACTGTCTGAAGGGCTACTTCCTTTGTAACTTTTGATGCTGTCTACTTCATGACACTCATCGTCAAGCATACGTGTGAGCACCTTAGCAGCTTCTAAATCGGCTTCCAACTGCAATTCTTCATTCTTGTAGTCTAACTCTGCCTTTTGCTGTTCTACGTATGTTCTTAATTGCAGTTCCTTTTGCTCGAGATTTCTCTGTAGTTCTCTTTTCTTATTTTCTATTTCGTGTCGCCGCTTTATAACAGCTGCTCTAGCTGCTAGCTCAACCTCTCTTCTCATAGCTCTAACTCTTTCTGATTGAGCACTTCTTGATGAAGCACGACTACCACGGACGGAACCTTGATTGGAGATGCTGTCATCGGGACC